>UZAE01001036.1:0-15699 GCA_900617975.1 Rodentolepis nana | reverse complement strand
ATTCTCCTAATATCCTACTGCTAAGGAGGATTTTGTGAATAGTTATAGTATCCCATTCCGAAAGGTGAGACTAGGGAAGACATTTTGGAAGACCTTTTAGTAATCACTATCAAAAGATACTCTACAAATTATTGTGTCAGCATAACTTTGTAAAATGTATTACAAAGGGAATGTAAATGTATTAACGGGAAACCCCTACTTATAGATAGTCAGAAAAATGGATCACTCAACCGCTAGATCACTTACCTTGCTACTTAACTCTTTAACGCCTTTAGGACTGTACGGTCCTCTTTCAAAATAAGCTCTATTGGTACTAGACTCGTAGGAGAAGGCGCTATCACCCTTTGAAACATGTTCAATACATCTCTATAGCCTTTGTCTGATACACCACCAAAACTCATCACGTCGGCGGCATCAATCTGCTGTTAGACACGCGTGAGCGCGGTTGGATGCATTTTACAAAAGTTATTTGGGCGTTAAAGGGTAATTATATACAGTGTGGGAAAGATAAACGAGGTCGGTGGCCTATATCATACTGAAAATGACATTGAGCGCTTGGGGTCACGTTATATCCTCCAGTTAACACTTTTGTATAAAAATATAATACTGATTTACTTTTCTGTATTTGATCTGTACCACCCTGTGCTTTCTTCGACTATTAAACAATTTGGACATCATTTGAAAAATAAACGCTTACAATTTGTAAATGAATTTAAACCCTGAACAAATATAACACAATTTTCAATTAACCAACTACATCTCGAAAGGCCCTCAAATATCTCAAATTAGAATCTCTAAGTTATTTTTGGTAACCTAGGAAGCCTTATCTTGGTGGTTTGATTCCCTTGGTTTGCTTAAGGTTATAATGCACTTATATTAAGTATCGTCAATTTAAATCTATTTTACAAAGCGAATCATTGGATTTCAGAAGTGTAATCCATTGCGAGCCCTACTCGTGACTCTTGAGCAACCGGGTATGATTAATTCCTTTCAAAGTTACTGAGCTAACGTGGGAAGGGACAGAAGATAGGGTGTCCTTTTAAACAATGAGATAAACGCAAGTAGAAACCTAAAGTAATTGCTCGGCCTTAAACCAATTTTCGTAATTTGTACCTTAAAACCCTATCTTTCAACTATCTGCCAAATTCGATATTCGTAACTCTAATTCTCTCAGGTTGGATTAAATTCAAATTAAGCGCCTAAAATTAGTTTAAACTTCGAAGCGTACGTTTTACGTTACCATATCATCAAATTATGGCAAATATATGAAAACCACCCTTATATTAGATATTTCATACTTCCGCACACACTACACAAATTTATTTAACTATGACTTCAAGGTATGTTCATGAACTTTGCACTGTTAACTACCGATATAGTCCATTATTTACAGACTTCTGTGTTTCAAATTTTACCTAAATAGGCACTTTAGTCTACCTACTAAACAGCCACCTCCATTGTCCACTTCCAGTAATAGTACTCACTAACTGCTCAAAGCCATTTTCTTTTTAAAGGTGCTGAAAATCTTGAAGGACAGTTACTCTTCCCAGTGATGGTTTCAGACATTTTCAAATTTAAGGCACACTTGCTACCTGAGAACACCTAAATTTGTCCTAAAATTGACTCCTAAACTTAGGTCAGGCGATAGAATAAGTTCGTCTTCAAACTAAGGGACCACTGTACACGGATTCATGCGTTTTAATCTCCTCTGTCACAAGACGTCACCACTATGGCAATTGACAAGAAAGTCTTTTTTTCAGAAAAACTGTGAGTTTGCTCTTGCTATCATTAAATGTCGGTATGCATACAGGGAGCGAGAGATACATGTGCAGGCAGTTGCGGAGTTGACACATAGTAGTAGTAATAATAACAATAACAGTAAGACGTGGGCAAGGGAAGAACAGCTGCATAAAGAAGACAGAGAGTTTGGGATTGGAGGGGCAGGAATAAGAGGCAGGGAGATGAGAGATTTAGGAATAGTGAGAGAACTACTTTTCTTATCTGAAACGGTGTTTACCTTATTCAAGGAGTCAGGGTAGGCTTACGTTCAGGGAGAATTGCAGAAGCATTGTTGACTATAGTCTGAGAAGGGAGACTCTTGGGCGAGGAGATGTAGGTTTCGTCTCCAGAACCATCAATAGATGATTCAATAGGACTACCATTCCAAGTTGGATGAGCGGGTTTCGACTCCTGATCACCACCAGAAAGGAGTTTCCCGATCTCTTCCATTGATGATTGAGAGAACTGACCCATTCCACCAGCCGCTAAAAGACTCAAATTTTCAGGAGCTAAGCCGCTTTGAGAATTCAGAAATGAGGGTGGAAACAAGGGCTGTCCTGACCCTTCAGACCTTCCGAGTTTATCGGTCATGAGGGAATTCATTGTTGCAAGGAGATTATCTCGTAGCTGGGAGAATGATTGCATATTGTGGGGATTAGGGATGAGAGAATTCATCGGTCCATCGGGGACCGGCAGTTGTGAGGGTAGCTGAGTTGGGGGCATTTGATCACGTGGGGGTTTCATTCCTAAAAGACGGGGAATTCTGGAAAGAAGTTGAGCTCCAGCCAATATTGGTTTAAACCACGGTCCTCCACGTTCCCATGAGGGGTCTGGACAGAGGTACAAAGGTTCATCTGGACCTCGGCATTCCGCCGGACGAAGACGAGCGAAGAAATTGAATATTTCCACGCAGTCGAATGGGAGTGTCTGTCTTTTGGAGTTACCATTGCTACTACTGCCTTCATAACCATCAAATACTCGAACTCCCATCGGTCCACCATGCCCATGACAGAATTTAACTTCTTGTGAACCCGACCGTGAAGTAAATCTCAGGAGATCCTGAGCGTTTCCATTGGTGACACACTGGAATTGACCCCAAGTTAGCGTTCGATGCTTCTGAGTTCCAACCACATTAAACTGGGTTCGTACAATTAGCCAAATACTATTTAGCAGTGCTTGTGGGTTGGAGGGGCCAAGGAGACCAGTTTGCAATAGCACATTGAAATTAACAATCTTGTTGCCGTCATGAGACTCGGGGAATCCAAAATCACTGCACTTTCCTCCTTCCATTTGACTTCTGTGTGCGTTTGCACTGCCGTTAGCCTGGCTAAGTGCCCTCAATTCATTCAATCGTTGGCTAAGTACCAGTCTAGCAGGTGCAAATTCGGGATCCTTAAGCACCGAGTGGGGGTAATTGTGATACTATAAAAACGTTAAAAACAAAACCGCGCGTTAGAAACAGACAGATTTAGAAAAAATAGGGCTATTACTAATAGACCAACCGTGTATATTTTTATTGGCCTAAATGCCATGAACACTTCATTTTTTACGTTCTTGTGGCAGCACGCTAAAAAACATCACTCATTCGACTATATGTAATTAACCCTCAGATTTACCTTATTGTTTATTCTTTTTCCAGGAGGGATTTTGCTCCCCATAAATTCAAACAGCCCGCTTTTCACTCTTCCATTAATCCCACCTTGAATGAAATAATAATATCCATTCAGATTGGCAGAGCGAAAGAGTTAAATGGATCTCACTAGCGGTTAGTCGGCACGAATTGATGCTATAAATAATGGATAGCTTCATGGGAATGTCACTCTGTTGTGTGGTTAAGCATAATCATCAAGTTGCATGACAGTCAGTCGAAAAGGCTAGCTTTCATCCAAGTTAATAAATAAGCATACCCCCATTTCGGTCATCTCATTAGAGAGAGAGAGAGAGAGAGAGAGAGAGAGACGTAAATATGAAAGTAGCAGCAGCAAAAGTAGTAAACTAACTAGGTGGTCGTTATTATATATGTAGACGTCATTGACCTGAATATTAACCACAAGTTTTAATGTACTACTTCCAGCGAGAGGGAGAGATGACCTGATGTCAAATAAGAACCGTAATTCCTACATTTTTTTCTGACCCATATAAAATTTTATAAGTTAAGCACTTTGCGGTGGACTGGATTAACATAAAATAAGTCCAAATTACCTTTAAATGTCGTTCAAGAGAATGGACGAAAGCTTTGAGAGATTCCGGTTCATATTCATGTCCGTCCTTTTTCTTAGCAGTTACGATGAAATCCTAGAAAAATGAACAAAAGCTATATCGTACTGAACACATCCACTCAAAATCACTTCGAAGAACTTGACACCAACCTGAATATAATTGCACAAATCCTGCGGCGGAATTTCGTGAATTTCACGAGTATCATTTTTTACCTGTACCAAGTATCTATGAATGACTTTCATATCTGATTTAGTTTTCCTCAACGTGTTGTGGACAATACCAGGGGGTGCTCCAGAGTTAGCTCCACTGCTTGAGCTCTCATCGCCCTGGCGAGATCGACTTTCAGAGGGCCCCTTGAGACTAGACGCTTTCGATAGTGGCTGGTGTAACTGCTGGGCTCCAGTGGGCGTAGATGGGAAACCCATTCTGGGTAGAAAACCAGGAAGAAGTGGCGATGGTTGCTGGCTACTTTGTGTACAAAGACTCGAGGGGGTTTGCAATCCTCCTCCTCCTCCTGTAGAGTTTGCTTGAAATCGAGGGAAGAAGGGGTTGCCTTCCATGCCTAATGTCAAACACAAAGTGCAATAGAATGTGAGGTAGGTAGCAGTTTATCAAACAAGCCAAATGATGCGGTGGTGGGGAGGTGGGGAGGGGGGGGGAGCAATATACGCAACGTGGAATGAATGGTAGGTGCACGATAGAAAATGTAAATCTAAAAGATATAACTCTAGGTACTCTCTCGGCAAACAAAAACAGTAGTAAGCTATATACACCTTCCCACGGTTTTGTAAACAGGTCTTATGGATGTATGGACTAACGCACTCGCGGATAACAAGTTGAATTATATGAGGTTAACGCGTTCTTTCATGTCGACGTCTTGTGTGTCACACTTGGAATTTTAACGACTAATAAATGGGGCACCTTCGAGTGGACGTACCACCTGTGTGGCAGTTAGCTGACTGAGACAAAGATATTTCCAAACCTGGTAAACTTTCTAAAATTAGATTAACCCTAATCCAATGCCTCGTCTCTCTCATTCACATGACTAAGATAAGCTCACCATAATCTAATAGGTGCTTTTATTACATCGAAGCTCTTAGAGGACCACCTCTTATTAATGCCCAAAGCTGAGCAGAAATACATAAGGCTTTTTAATATCATTTTTCTTCAACAAGGGGCACATAAAGTAGCTGCAGTTGAGAGAGGAGGAGGGGGGGGGGGATAAAGAGAAGGTGGCTGTAGAATGCGACTAAATTTCCCACGCGAAAGACTTTACTCCACTTCTTAGAAAAGCCTTTGTTCAGAGTCTATGACAGTCGGCTCCCCACTGTGTTTCGCCAGGCAGCGTCAAAGAATGTAACAGAATTTGATTTATATTTCTGCTTTGAACAACCGTTTAAACATACCCATACACTTGGACGAGCGATAAATCCTATGTTTACGTATTTGTAGACATGTATAAATATTTCAATGAAAATTTAAACTTAAAAGGTTGTAACACTACTGTGTGCATGTTCAGTATTCATATGTTCACAAGAACATTCCTCCCCTTCAGCTATATTTGGTGGAATTATGGATACAATGGATGAAACTGATACCGCTTTGAATTGCCCATTAATGCTAATGTTAATTTCAGCAAACAAGACCATTCTGAACCAGTACTTCGGTTAAGATAAAAGAGTTAGTTAGTTAGTTAAATTTAAGAAAGTCCAAATTCCCCACTTTTTCTAATGAGTAGCTTTCGAACCGGATGACATTTGGACACAAATGTTTTCTTAAGATGAATTCTTTCCTCTTCTAGACATGTTTTTCTTACAATACGAACTTGGAAACCACCCCAAAGGTGGGAACTGGGATTGGATAAACATTGGGTTGGTAACTGGGCCTCTTTGAGCTTCTTAGAGAGAGAGAGAGAGATGCAAAACCACATGTTACTAAAGAAGCAGACATTCCTTTAAGCATATACGATATACACATAAATATTCCACTTGGAGATTAAGTGCGTAGTTTAAATTCACCTGTTTCCATTATCTCCTATTCACTTTACTGTGATTCTCATTTGATCCTTAACTAGTTACCGAGCGATAATAAATGATTCTTTTTCACCCCATTTAAACTACCCTTTTTGTTCTTCAAATGATGGGGAAGAAAATTTCCATGGGCAGATTTTATCTCCTTACTCACCATCAAGTAATTAAGCCACAAACCCTGGCATTTGTGTTTAAAACTTGGGTGGCCACTTTGGCATTTTAGATATCACACATCCTTCTTTCTTGTCTTCAGTCATTAATACCCATTGAAGCCACTGGGTGTTATCTGAACCCCCCCCCCCCTTCTTTGCCTATAACATTCAGGAGCCCATAAATGTATCTGCCATCTATTTTGCAAGTGGGAAAAAGGGGCGCAGTGAATAGTGGGGTATCTACCTTGCACCTCTGGATTTTATAGCACTCTGTTCTTCGCTTATCCCTTAAATGCTTAATCTAAAAAGCGCTTCATATGCTACCTCATGTGAATTACAAGTCGATAAAACTGCACAGCAGAATCGCTTAAAATCTAACTTACCTCAGTTTGTTGACTGAATAATCAATAAATCAATGCTGAATTATGCGCAGCTAAGCTCTTCCTTGCAAAGGGCTTTTATCATATTCTCAAACGGATGTTTTACTGCCATTGTGAACAATTTTCCTCTCAAAGACACTAGAATTTGCACATCCCTCAAATCCATTAATGCATCACAAAAGCATTACAGTTCATATAGTCCTGTCTTCTCTCAAGTTCTCCAGTACGAGTTTATTTTTCGACTTGATAGAAACAGTAACGAAGTCATGTGTGTGTGTGTATGTGTATGTGCGGTGCTAAGACACTTGACAACAGAAATTGGGAAATGCGCAGGCTGGAAATGTTTACACTCTTCGTAGATTGAAGTGAAATTTGCAGTGTGCTTAACGCATTGCAATGCGGGCAAATGTAAGACTCTCCCTATCCATGAAGGATGAATGTTACCTCTCTCTCTCTCTCTAGGTGAGATACCACTCAGTTTAAAACTGGGTCAATTTGCATCCACTCTTTGTAGATGAATCACAGTACGTAAACTATATTCAGTTCCCTATTGTCTGTCTCTAATTGAAATTAATTAATATAGTCATTTCAAACAGAATCTCTCTGGGCATTCATACCGAGGATAAATTCGTTGCCACATTGCAGCACTAGTGATGAAGTGGCTCCAGATAGGAGCTGATTTATTCGACCTTGGAGATACGTTGCCTAATATGCTGGGGGGGGGTCTCATACATGTGAGAAAGCTGAATAAGCGTGCGGGCCACAGGGGGAGGAAGGCTAACTAATGTGACTATATACCAGAGTTTCTCATCTTCCCCAAGCTATTAACGTGTACCACCGAAGTATTGATTTACTATAAGCACATAACAAAGATTCAATGCCACTTCCTCTTCCACCCCCACCCCCCAGGGCTTATCCCTGGGACTTGATGAGCAAATGGTACGGAATGCCCCTTAAATTAAACTACAATTCCATCAACCGTTCCATAGAAGATTAACTTACTTAATGGAGCCTCCACACGAGCTCGTTTGAAATCTGGCTCAGTTGTTGGTGGGTTACGTTGAGTGCTGTCTCCATTCTGTTCAAGCAGCGGTAGAGGTGGGAGATCAAAGTTAAGACCGAAGAGATTCTTGGAACCGAGAGGAAAAGGTGGTGGGGGATTTTGTTGAGGTAAACCCTCAAGTTGGCCGAAGGGTAAAGGCAAATGAGACAATCGTTCATTTGGGGAATTCTGTCCGAGGGAATTTGACATAACTAGAAGACTTGATAGGTCCCATCCACAACCTATGGCAATAGTGCAAAAAAGTTAACATTTTTGTTTTTTGTTTAAATGTACTAAAGGTTAGCTTCTTTTCAAATTACGTGGAATATTTTCATGAAGTGACAGTAGGCCCGGAGCTCCCAAGGTAGGCAAAGGTGAAACAGGTGGAAGATTCTGAGGGGTGGAGCTACTTGAGGGAGGTTTGTTCTGTCCATCTTTCATCCCAGCTGCCACCGCGGCTAATTGTCCAATCATCAGAGGCATAGGGATTAAATGCACAAAGGCAAGGTGGCGTGCCAACTCCTCAATATTTCCACTCAGCTCTGCACTGCAAATATGACACTTCCGTAGAGTTTCAACTCCATTTTTAGTCTGTTCCTCGGTAATAGAAGGTGTAAAAGATGTTGACGTTGGAGTAACAGTTGTGATAGAGGCAGTACTTGTGGCAACTGTACTCGTACTCAAATCGAGGCATCCATTATCTTCGCTCTTCTTACTTGGGACAGGTCCTCTAAAGGGCGGGCTAGAATTGGAGGTATTCGTTGCCACAGAAGTTGGAGATAGGGTACTGGGAGTATTCGAGGCAGCAGTAGTAGTTGGATTCATACTGGCTGGTTTTAGCAACTCCTGAGTTTTGATGAGTTCAACCTGAAATAAAAGCACATAGAGAGAGGTAATTAAATTCTCATTCCCTCATATTTAACTCTCTCTCTCTCTCTCTCTCTCTCTCGCTGTCAGCTGGACTATTCAAAGCGTGGGAATAGTGTGATAGGCCATCTCCCCCCAAAATCCAACGAAATAATTGCACATTTTATGTGGTCCATTGTTACTAAATTCATTGACTTATCAACTTCTCTTAACTCCTAAGGCACACATATTTCGTGCCTACTTTTCTTTCGCTTGAAAGAAATTCTCGTAAGATGAATATACGCGCAATAACTACCGCCGGCAACTTCGCACATTTCTCTTGATATAGTGTAACACACGTGGTTCAAAATATGATTTCGATTAATGTGTGTATTAAAATCAACTCCACCCTCAACCACCCCCCCCCCTCCACCTCGGGTTTAATTCAACTTTAGTAAATTTGCGTAGCACATGTATCTTTGCTGAGGTAACTGCGCGAAAGAATCTTTCACTCCACCAAACACATGTATACACATATAGCCTTATACGTTAAATTTAAATATGTATAATTTTAATTCGCGACCTGAGTTCAGGTTATGTATCTCAACGGAGATTGAGAGAAAGAGGACAAGAAAGAAAATAAGCGCACATGTTGAATACCTTGGATTAGATAGTAGACAGACCACCGCTGTTAATGCCTCCATTTGCATTCTTTTGGCGTGAAATCTCTGTCCGCAAGACACATCTATGACTAAATCACACACATACACACACTCTATATCCCGCACTTATTCTGTTCTTAATAAATGATATTTCATCTTAAGACCACACGCACATAGGAGTTTGGTTCTATTCTTTCGAAAAGAAATTTGAAAAAGAAATACTTTTAATTAGCCACGATTATCTTCACCTCATATAATTAACACTAGTGAATCATGTACGCGGTTATATTTACTTCAAGTCACTCCCCATCCTATGCATTTAGGGGATTTAGGATGTTAGTAATATTTACACCCATAGATAGATTAAAAAGGGACGCTTTTCATAGATTTTGTTCAATCAGCTATTTAAAATTATGACGCGCATGGACATTTAGGGCAGGTAATTAACTTATGGCCGTTTGCAGCAAATGGGATTAAACATAATTTTGTTCGAGTTTTTCCGTCCCTAATACTAACTCCATTCCCCCCTCCCCTCCTCCCCCCCTCCCCCCCTCCACTTCCTACTGCCTTTTCCTTCCGAATTCTCAAAAGTTGCTTTAGCCTATTCACTGCCTCCAACCCCCCTCCCCCCCCCCCTTACAGACTCACCTGTCGGCGACCATGTTTAATTAAATTGCTGCATAGGCATGAGGAGGGAGGGTGATGGGATTGGAAACTAACTTCTAGCACCTGCTGCTACATACGCTCTCTTTAACTTGAACATAAATTCAGTTCTTTAAGGAGGGGGAGGGGTGGAGTGGAAAGGGAGGGGGGAGGGAGGAACAAAAGTGACAGACCATCTCAGCTTCCCGATGCCTTCTGCCCCCCGGGTATTCGGGAGGCGTCTATACTCATGTGCTCATAGCAAGAGGTGTAGTCGCAGCCTCGAAGGGAAGAGTTGCTCAAAACTCGTGCTCTCTCTGTGACGAGTAGCGGCGCCAGTGGTGTAAAATTTTAATCAAGTGGCGCCAGTGTCTCGCTGCAACAGCTCATGACTAGTTAGAGGGAGGGAGAGCGTAGGATTGCTGAATATTAATCGTTTGCCAGTTTACCTTCCTCGCCAGTACGAGCTTTTGACATACGCGTACACCTGCGGCCAAACAACTTACAATTCCTCCTATCCCGTCCCACCCCACCCCACCCTACCCCCCCCCCCACCTTTTCCACTCACTTTTACAGAAAATAATATATTCACACTCTTCATTAAAGCCCTTCTACTAACCGCGCTCGTTCGCGTTTTTAATACTTCGTCTACTACCACTGATTTAACGCTTCAAATTTAACTTCCTATACAATACTAAAATAAAAATTAAAAATTCCACTCGAACAATAACGAATCCTGGACAAAACAACTGACCAGTAACTGTGGGTAGAGTATCACTATCATTACTGTTGTTATTACTAACAGTTGTTTAATCTGATTAGGAGATTAGGAGGGTTTTCAAGTAGGAAAGATGAGATTATTCACTTGGAAATGAATCGAGTTCCGCGTTAGAAATCCCTTGAGGCTAATAGGGTCTTGTTTGCTCATTACATGATTCCTGTTCAACATCTTAATAACGCTTAATTAGCCCTAAAAAGATTCGTTAAAAAACGTCCTACTGGGGTTTTCGTGCGCCCACGTGTCAAGTGGAATTACTCTCATCGACATGGGACGTGAATTATGTGGACATATTAATCGCTCCAAGATGGTCAGTTGATTTGATTAATCCCTAGTTCGGAATCAGATGCTATTCCTGCCCTCCCCTCTACTCCCCCCTTCACTAATATTAATGATATGATCGTGTCCTCGTACCCCTTATCCTCTAATTCGGAGTCAAGTTTATGATCATCGTACACATGCCACAAGTTCACCTAAGTGGAGTGGAGTTGAGGTAGTTTGCTGAAACCGGTGTTGGGATTTAAACCGATTTTGGCACTTCAAAAGTAGGATTTCAAGAGATCAAAGTGGGAGGTCGTGGTCTCACATACATATTTTTGGGCTTGGAGTCGACAAATTTATGTTTACCGCTACGGGTCCTTTGAAAATGGTGCGTGAGAGAGGTATTGTGAGAGGTGCGATACCCCCATCTTTACTAATAAACGTGGCTCTTTAAATCACATAGTCGATTTAAACTAGAGAAAACCCCATTTGGGTGCGCTTAGACCGTTTGTCACATCCAAGAAGAGCGAGAAGCTGTGGGAAAACACCAACAGACTGAGATCTAAATAAGAGCCACACATTGTCGTCACCATCCTAACTTTGAAAAGAGGGGAGAGAAGGGGGGGAGAGGGAGAGGGAATGGAATTATAGTACGTCATGGAACACTTGTGTATAGTTTCTTCCCCTCTCCTCCCCCTTAGTGAAATCTGATGACACTTTAGTATGTCCCCCTCCCCTTCTAAATCTCCCTGTGCGGGCCAGTGTATCCCCTCCCTACCCCCTGGCTCGATTCCCACAGGTGTAATATGGCCGATAGGTATTCATAGAACTGGCGGCTCTTTTGCAAACGAGCTCTCTCTCTCCCTCGCGCGCGCGCGCGCGTTCCATATAATTGCGTGGTAATTGAAAATATCGAATTTCCGCCCTTTGGGGTACTATAATCAACTTGACAAAGGTGACTTGATTTCCGCAAGAGACAAGCACAAAGCTCAGCTTATCCTCAATTCAATATCCTGCGAACGAGTGAGAAACGGAAATTAGATTTCAGTGTGCTTTCTATTAAATCTTCCGGAAGTACATAAAATTACTCCTCAGCTGAAATTGGTCTTGAAATAGTGGTCGAGTATATTTGAGTGCTTTCCAGGTTTATGCTTCACCCTTCAACTTTAATCTGACTTAAGGTGATCTCCAATCCATAGGTTACGCCTGGAGTTTTAAAATTCCAATTAAAGGAAAGTATAATTTGCGTCAAGTCCCTTTTAGCAAAAGTGTTTTAAACAAAATTAGGATAAAAGTTAAACAAAATTTGAGGGAAATTTTTAGTTTCATTCCTTTTTTTCTAAGATGATAAAGATTATGCAAATAATTTAGTGGAAAGGTGGATTATCATTACAGGAAATGACGCAAGTGGAAGATTATTTCAAGTGTAGAAATAATTCAAATTTGTTTAAATTCACTTGGAAATAATATTATCGCATGAGTTTCTGTATTTGAGATAACTTTCGTTTCCTAATATACTACAGTTGCTATGGTGAAAGTATCAGGGCGATTTTGTAATGAGAGCATATGTTGATCGAGTATCGAAGTGGAGCAGACTGTTTGATCATTATGACTCAAGATCAAGGAACATGCACATTAAGGTCAAATAATAAAATATTTTTTGAGTTGGTCAGTTGAGCTGAGGCACAAACGTACAAGGTCACACACGCACACACACACACATACACACACACACACACACAAAACACACAAAATACTGAAATCACGAAAACGATAAAATAAGCGATAACGGTGCTGATGCTTCTGCAGAAGTAGAAGTCACCTAACCCTCTGCCCCATCCATCCTCATCAAATTTAACCCGACACCCCCGTCTATCTCGTTCGCCTCTCTGAGGTTAAGACCTTCATAAAATGATTACTTCAAATATTAATTTTTATCGCGCTGTGGCGTACGTTCTGCGTTCTTCGTCTTCGTAATGGAGACACACATTAAATCCTGCGACCTCCATTTGGGCGCTAAAACTTTATCAGTTTAAATCAGAACTAGGTGCTAATATAAACGCCTCTAAATTCAGCATGTTTGCAATAGATATGGAACACATCCATAGAAGGCGTATAGAAGGCTGGGAAGGCGTATCCTCTCATTTACAAACAATCAGGGTCCTTTAAAAAAATCAATTTTTTTTAACGGAGACACCTCAATGATATACCTTAACCTTAGTTGTCTCAATTTGGAGTAGAAAAGTAGTCGTAATGATAGGTGCTATTATTTAATTTTTAGGTATGATATGCTTTCAGAACATGGAAATTTAATTTTCTGGTAATGGCAAAATGAGTCGAGTATTCGGTCATAAAAACATTCTTCCTTATAATTGAGTTCTTTACAATTCCTCTTCGAGAAGCATCGATGTAAATGCTGTCACGAGCACTATATTCGTTATTGTTAAACCAGAAATGACAAATTCTGTGGATTTCCTTCAACTTCAAACGTGGAATTCGCCTCGAGTCAAGACTATCTTGATGTGCGGAAGCAGGCATACTTTATAATTATGTGTATAAAGTAGTCTTTCGATGATAGATTGGTGGGCATACAAATGTCTGCTTCTAAGGCACATGATTGACATTTTTAGTGATATAATAAGGTGAATACGAGAATTCCTTACACGAATTTACACGTAGGTACAATAGAATTATTCTGCCTCATTGTGTTTATTCTTACCAAGTAGCCATGACCTTAGTGGCTCAACCAACCCTTGTCAAGGTTGTTTATCAACTTAGATCCGGTCAGATCAAATCAAATGAGAGATATTTACCTACGAAATATGCAGATCTTCGAATATCCTACACCACTTCCCGCCCCCCCCCTTTCCTTACACTTTATTGGTAGGGCCTTTTTGCCTGTCCTTAGGAGAGTTCGTCACAAAAGTGGGTCTAATCAAATAGGATTTTGAATCATCTGGCAAGATTGTCAAAAACGCGTAGGAGTCGGGTGGGTTTTATATCATATTTCCATAACTGAGAAATCAGCTTTGTGATAAGTTTAAGTAAACATACTATTATCAGAAGGTGTTTAACGCCATATCTCCAATTTTTCACACGGATATTAAAGCATTTCACTTCCTATAGTATATTTGATTTAGGTGATTAAAATCTTTGGTGTTATAAATAATCGAAATGAAGGGAAAAAAACAAGAAACTATGGCATTCTGTCTAAATATACACGCACTAATAGGACATTTTTTCACTGAGAATATGAAGACTGCATATTGGACAATTTTGGTGAAATGCTTAATTGTTATTTCGCGTGATTTAAAAAAACACTTTATAAGCAAAATAGGATTTCAGCAAAATATCGTTTAAAATAAATTAAACAAACAGAATAATGCCTTATTCAGAAGGAAGTTCAGGTTATATTGTAAGCTATTAGCATAAAAATGAAGACAAGAACCGTGCGTATTAAGTCGTATGTAATCATCTCAAATTTTGAATAGTTATTTGATCAAATGATGATACATACCTGAGATCCTTTGTGGAAGAGATCAATATGCTCATCCATGAGACTCTGGGAGGTAGAACATGCAAAACAAACAGAGCAGGTATGGAGAAGGTAGTTTTTCTGGTCGGCACTGCCAGCAGATTCATTACTGCAGGGAAGGTGGCTATCAAACCTTGTTTTGTTAATGGACTCCAGACCACATGTCGAACAGCGAAGGAAATGCACGAATCGTCCAATAGTCTTTGCGTTCGACCACGGAGAACATGCCATAGCAGTCTGGTTGTCTTCTGTCTTCATTCCTGTAGGAGATTTCAAGAAACATGGTTTAGGTTCCGTCATTTCTGTGGATGGAGTCTTGTTTGTAGTAGTTTCAGGATGAGACATTGCAAGTTTACAGATCGATTGGAAATCATTTTGACTCATTTTAGTTAAATCGTGAGTCCACTGGGGCACTGGGGGTACTGTGGACATGTCCGCTATTCAAGAAATTTGTAAATGAGCAGAGCTCAGTCTGTCTTTTCTAATAATAAAACGTTATAGGCGCTTAACACTCCTAAAGCAAGATGCACGTGCGGAGTGTGTTAGCGTATAGCCAAAGTGGCTGGCGATTGGTTAATGACAGTGCGCGCATCAAATCAAACGCGCTTGATCCAAACACCAATCAGTACAGTTAGTACGGCCTGTACGGGAGAAGAGAGGCAATCCTGACAGACGCGTAGGCGGATATCAGACGAATTCAGAAGTGGTATTTTCTCCCTATCCAATATGTGCGCTTGTGTTCTGGTTGGCAATTTGCTGCTTTATAGGCGCGTCTCGTTTAAATCCTGTGTATGATATCCTTTCGCGCGCGATGTTGTTATCCGACATATGATTGGCTAATATTACCGTCTATATCCGTCGCGAATATAGATAACACAGTAATTCCCCCCTACTATCCAACCATTGCCTTCTCTTTTCCTGAAGTAGAGGGAAGGAGTGCTAGCTTAATATAGAAAATTAAGCGTGTTTCGAAGCTTCTCTGATTTCGACTTTCATTTTGGTTATTCGCTTGGCAATTTGAAAAAAAGGAAATTTCTGACCCATTCATCTAATTAGTCACATGCAGATATGACTGCATCAATTTGGGCTCAAATTTGGCCAAATACACCATGTCTATTTGGACTTTGTACTTTTATCATTTTCAACCATCCCAAATCTGTTTATGATATATGGCATTCTGCTATATGGTGTACTTTATTCTTGGCTCATTCGCTTTAATCTATCTACAAACTCTTTTATCAACCGCGTCTTATAAAAAAAATGCGCTAAAGTGAATTGAGAATAATCGCACAGATACATTATATTGAAGGCGAAAGTAGAAATAAAAAATTTAGCCATGAAGCACAATAATGTATGACCCTCCCCCACCCCC
>UZAE01001035.1:0-15700 GCA_900617975.1 Rodentolepis nana | reverse complement strand
CAATGAGATAATCAATCAGTTCATTTGGTGTGACCCTATCTGAGCAGATGTCCATTTACCTAATGAACTGGACATACTGTAACTGATTAGCTGAATTCACTATGCACAATTAAAGAATGGTGGCAGTGCAAATTTATAAAAATGATTAACTCTCATGATAGCTGTTGTAGAATCCGAAAGTAGAAAAGTTTGCTTTTACTCGTTAATGTTAAAACAAATTTGAGTTTTCCTCTGCCTGCAAATGTTGCATTGGTGTTGACGCTAAATGAGCACTAACGTTTATTATCTGCATGGGGAAAGTAAGTATATTTTCAGGGCACTATGTCTCATCATTTAGCATAGGATTGTAACACCGATTTCGTTCCTCTAAACTGTACGAATGTGTATGGTTTAACTTTCTCACATATTTGTTAAACTGGTGAGTAAGACAGAACACCTCAAATTAGGATACATGTCATATGAAATGCACTTTTAGGCACAAAGGGTAGAAGCATTTTGACGTAAAAAGGAGATTCACACGAGCCAAATGATTACGGTTCAGTGGACAGACAGGAGTTGTTTGTGTGCACTTTTATTTCACAATTTTAACTCTAAATATACCGATTGTTAGCTTTAGTATTTTATTAGAAAATTCGAATCATGGCCAATTAAAATTAGTTTTTTTTTCATAATATTCGGACATAATGTTCACCTCTCAGACCGTCATATAGTTTTATTTTTAGATTAGAGTGTGAATAAAGAATAATTAAACTCGAGTGATTCATAACATTTAAAACTGTAAATAATTTTAATATTTCAAAGTTGGAATTTCCTACTACCTTACTTGATTGTTTGAACGAATTCTTGTTCACGGTCGTGAGTGTTTATCGACTGGCTATTTAATTACATTGATCATTTTTTGCTATTCCTATCTTCTATTTTGTTCTCCAAGACGTTGAGAAATTAGAATGATCTTTCCTGGTAAGAGCAGCTCATATGATCCAAATTCATCAAGTCTCAGAGAAATAAATTTCAACTCAAATTTGCTTACCAAATCAAAGCCACTTCTCCTTATCTCCGTTTTAAGTTTTATTCTGTCTTATAAACACCTTCATATATTTCATATACAAGTGTTTATTTATATTCTTAATTAGAATTCAATTAAATAAATAGAATTGAATAATTCAAGCATATGACAAAATTAGTTTATTTCTTAAGCAGTCTGCGTGTGGGCTATCAGAATTTAAGTGTATATTCATTTACGCCAAGCGGCAGAAAAAAAGTATTTTTATGTTTTAATTCAAGAATATTTTGTGCAATAAATATGCCAGCAATTCCAACACGTAGGTAGAGGTACCTTAAATGACCAAGGCAGAAGGAAGTTATTGTTATTCGATTAAAAATGTTCTTTTATTTGCCTTGGAATAATAAGTGCGAAACGAAGTTTGAAAATAGGAAGCAGAACCAGACGATTTAAAAATAGCATAATGCATTAGTGCTTATTCGGTTTTAAAGCCATTTGATTTACGTAGCATTTCATGTAGAATATGACTGAGTCATGTTTAGTTTGATGATGGTGATGATGATGAATTTTATTAAGACGTCCGGTTATTGATTGCGAGATTCAATTATCGGAAGTTTGATGTTAATGTGCCATTAATCTAAGAGATATATTGGCGGTTAAGATGACAATTTCTCCACTAAGTAAGCACCCACACCCTTCGCCTAATTAAAGCAATATTTTACGGTGTAGCTAACCACGAAGAAGGCGTGATTTCTGCTAGCCCACTCCAGTAAGCTAAAATGCTGGAACTT
The DNA here is from genome assembly GCA_900617975.1 of Rodentolepis nana. Lineage (NCBI taxonomy): Eukaryota > Metazoa > Platyhelminthes > Cestoda > Cyclophyllidea > Hymenolepididae > Rodentolepis > Rodentolepis nana. The sequence continues at coordinate 13,906 of UZAE01001035.1, read as the reverse complement.
TCTTTGCTTGCCTAGTAGAAGGCATCCTGTTGCCAACCAATCTCTTGATTTTAAATAAATTGGGAAAGCAGGTACTCAAGTGGATCTCTCGAAGAAAAGCTTACTCATTTCCGCAACTTTGAAATTTGGTATATTCTTGTACAGTAAGCATAGTTCTCACGGATACACCCTTTGGCGATGAATGCCATTTATTTTAACTAAAGAAGAAACATTTATTACCGCTTCACTGCAATGATACAATTATATTTCCCCACTGGGGTGCAAGATAGACTTACCTCCACGTGGTGCATCCTGGGCAACGTATACTCATACGGCAAAAGTCTATCAACCGGCAGTTGACTTCTGACTTCAAACTACCATGACCCCACTGTATCTCATATTCCACCACTTCCACAGTACTCATCTTACCTTTTCTCTGCCTATGTGACTATCTTTCACTTTACATCTGGGAATCACTCTTCTTTCCCCCCTCTCGAATTTTTCTCGCTATGATATTCCACCCCCCCCCCTCTGTGAAGTCCGAAGTCTGCTAAAGGGCTAATGATGACTACCAATATGCCTGTCATTTGAAATAAATAAATATTTCCCCACTTTTCTTATGTTTATGAATAGTAATTTTTTAATGATGACTAGTTATAATCGAAATTAAATAAGCGGACACTTCTTGTGAATTTCAAATTTCAGTTTAAAGTGCTGTTATACTATGTAATTAAGTCCAGTGAGCGTGTGTCTACGATGCATTCAATTACATGATTTATTCTTAACTTAGTAAAATTTTAGCTCCTTTTGAGCCTTTTCACTACTTCACGGATGGTCAATATTGAACCTGCAACTACTTAGAGTCAAAGAGAAAACGGCAAAGACTCATGGCTTAAATGACTGGCCTTTATTAGCAAAGTAAACTTTACCTAAATGGGTCTGAAATGGCTGATAAATGATTGGCTCTCTGGTTGGCCCAATCTTGAAGCCACGGCTTCTCAACAGGCGGTCTTTTACATATCCAGGTGTGAGTGTGGGGACCTAATTATCGATAGCTCAATGCATGAGCTTCACTCAGGTTTAATGAAAATATTCGGCTTGGTTTCCAAAAGGGTTGAATGCCTTCTGGTGTAGCCTGCACACATAGAGAAATTCGTGCTAATGGCCAGTTAATGAACCACTTATAGATAATCGGTTTCCATATACCATTAAGAATGCCCGAAAACTCACTTGTTGTCTTACTACTTGTATTCAAAGAATGGTTAAATGTGAATTAAAGTTACCAGTTTAAAACTGAAAATAGGAAATACCTCTCTAACTTGAATGCCTATTTCCATATAAAAGCCCATTATTTTCCTACCCCACATTAAATCTCTATGATCATTTGAAGGTAATAAATAACTTAATTCCTCGAGACACGAACGCGATATTTGATATCAAGCTTGTAGGAAGAAATTATTCAAACTCCTTGCCCATTTGGATCACTTAATATGCGATTTCACGGAATTATAAACTCACAGTTGTGGAACACCTCATCGCATGCATGCACGCCAGGATCGGGAGGTGCGACTGTACAACTCTGTGTGCAGCAATTGTACAAACAATGTCCAATCTGTTTAACCTAATCCTGATCATGTTTAAACTCCCTACGTGTACACTTTATCCACAATATACTCACTGAATAAGGGTGTTCCGTGCTGTACTTCTGTTTCCTTCATAACTGGGCTATAGCTTAACTGGTTCTGGGAATCTAGCTAGATGATGTAGGAGAATATGTCACAGAGATTTCTGAATCAGTCAGGCTTTACTAGTGTAGCAATCCGCTACACAGTGCTATTAATTAGGCCAAATTATTTCCTATGCAATACTCTTTTGAATATTTGATATATTAATATGCGGATAAATATGAATTAGACAACAATTGAAATTTGATGGGTAAAACAAGTGACATGGTAATAAAACTGAATAAATCCTAATTTAGGAGTGATTATACGAATAATCTAGCAAGTGTCATCATTGATACTATTATTCCTAACAATGCAAACGATTTGCAATTTTTAATTGAAAAATCACCTATTGTATGTGGGCTGTTCACGTAATTCGGGCGATTTCTGAACGATTCCCAGAAAAGTTCCGAATTTTATCCTTTCAGCTTTGGGTCGTAAAATTTTCAGTTTACCTTTTACTTTATTTCCATATTCCACGATAGACTTACCTCCACGTGGTGCACCATGGGGAATGTATACTCATATGGCAAAAATCTATTAACTGGCAGTTGATTTCTCACTTCAAACTACCTTGACCCCACTGTGTCTTACTTGACCCCTTCGACATTACTTATCTTACTTTTTATCTGCCTTTGTGTCTGTCTGTTTCCTTTATATCCGTGAATCACTCTTCTGTTCCCCCTCTCGAATTTGTCACACTTTGAGGTTCCTCCCCTCTGTGAAGCCTGAAGTCATCTAAAGGCTAATGATAACTATCAAAACGCCTGCCATTTGAAATAAATAAATATTCCACAATGCACTAAATTATTCCTTGTCACTGGAATGACTAAATTCACTGCAATACTTTTGATCCGATATCTTGCCAAACCGCTTTTTACATCGTTTTAGAAGCACCTTTTCCTCGGGAAAAATGACTTGTGATTTGAATACAATGCCCTTATCACCCCTGTTCTCCATCCTCCCTCGAGTTTTCTCCTAACCACCTTGTGACAGATATTTGTGGTAAACTAATGGAAGGAATTTGCTCTACGAATGTCAAAACTATTTTGCCTGAGTTTTAGCCTTTGTTGCTGAGTTGAGGGTCAACATTTTCCTCTGTTTATCTAATTAACGATATGATTAACCAAGTACTAAGCCATTTGATAAAAGTGCTTGCTTTCTTGAACACCATCTCAAGAGCCTACTATTAATTTTCTCTAACGCACAAGTTCTTCAATATGCTTGGTTAGCTATTCTTGCCACTCACTGTCATAATGACACGTAATAAGTAACAATTTTGACTAAATTCATGACCTATTTATACTTCCTTGTTTGATTTTATTATTACTTATTAAATTTTTCATTTTATGTTAATTATTGATACAATTTACATATATAGTTAAAGTTACTAAATGGCTGAGTTGTTTTCACACAGCATTTTGTAGCAAAACCCTCTTTTAGACATTTATTTGTTTAATTGAATTCTGGAATAAATGGAAATTAATCAAAGGTTAATTAAGTCCTAACAGTGATGCTCTACCTACCTTCGCCTCATTCTATTTCTCCTAATGGGCTTTTGCAATATACTCTTAAATAATGAAAATTAAAGTTATCTTCTTTTGATACTAAAAAATGTGGTCACAAACTCATCTCATTGTAAGTGTTAATTCACTTTGGAATTTATTACTTGCCAGAATATGATACATTTGAATTTTATGTGCGCTCCAATTACAGTGGTAAAAATGCCAATTTTGAATGTAAATTTGATTTTTGGTTAAATGTAAGTCTTCATCATTCATTCAATTCCGTTATGTTTATTAAAATGGGGATGCGCGGAGGACTTACCTCAACGTGGTGCACCTTGAACAATGTATACTCATACGGCAAAAGTCTATAAACCGGTGGTTGACTTCACACTTCAAACTACCATCACCCCACTCTGTGTCATATTCCACCACTTTCACAGTACTCACTTTACCTTTTTCTCTACCTTTGTGTCTGTATGTCTCCTTTACATCTTTGAAACACTCTTCTTTCCCCCCTCCCTCTCGACTTTTTTTCACTTTGATATTTCACCTCCCCTCTGTGAAGCCTGAAGTCACCTAAAGGGCTAATAATAACTATCAAAACGTCTGCCATTTGATATAAATAAATACATGTTTATTAAAAAGCATATTTTTATTTATTCCGTTGCTTTCATCATACCGCGAAACCCAATCGAAAAATCCAATTGGGTAAATAGTTCCAGTCATGTGCAAGGCTAGAATGCGGTGACAATTTTTGTTAATCAGGTACCCAATCGACTGTACATTTTAAAATTAAGCAATGTTAAAGGATCGTCAGCGACCATACCACGTAGAAACCACCGATTCTCGTCCGATCACCAAAGTTAAACTCCGTCGGGCCGGGTTGGTACTTGCATCAGTGACCAGCTGGGAATACTCTTTATTGCTGACTTGTTGGGGTGCGCGATAGACTTACCTCCACTTGGTGCACCTTGAACAACGTATATTCATACGGCAAAAAGTCTATTACTCGGCATTTGACTTTAATTTATTATGATTTGCAATCAATTAACTGCTATATATGTACCCCCACCCATGGGTGAAAGCTGAAGTCAAAGTTTAAGGGCTAATGATAAATATCATAAAGCCTGCCATTTGAAATAATAATAGTAAGATGTTAAAGGAAATATAAAACTCTTTAAATAAATCAAAAAGACGCTTCTAGTACTTCTGAGAAGGAGAGGAAGTTTGGCTTTTGGAGTTCTGAATGCTTCAAAGTCTCAGCCCCATTCAGCCACCTAGCAATTGATACTAATTTCCAACACATTTTGGAGTTATTTTAGGTATTCGTAATTTTCAAATAAGATTAAGAATCTCAACATGAGTTTCTTCGACTAAATTGAATTGCATTTACGCTGTTTAACGTAAACGTAAACGTGTTTTTCATGTAAAACCGTAAGCTTTTTCTTTACAATTGAAATTTGTTTAATCATCTGTGAAAATTCACACACTATCCTTCTCGAAGGAATTAGTTGAGTACTTTACATTGATGAGCTTTCGTAATTTTGGTATTGGAAATCGATTTCATTATGACAGAGTGATCACATCAAAGAATGTTTCACTTGTATGTCAGTGGGCTATTTGACCATTCTACTTTCGATTTAAAGCATCCAAAGCTCTATGGTATTTTCTTATTTCTAATAAATTGGGCTGACAATCTTTTGATTTCAAAATATTATTTTAACATCCAGGATCTAGTGTTAGTAGCTTAATTCCTTCGAAATTCCAGATAACAGTGAAAAGGTATAGCATTAATCCTATTAATAATGTGTATATACATAAAATTTAAAGAGAGCCATATCCAATGCTTGCTTCATATTTAAATCCAAATATGAAAACACTAAAGTAGCAAAATTATGTTACTGATCGAATTTAGAGCTAGAATGTTACTAGTGATGACTCTCATTATCAGATCGATAGCTCAGGTGATACTATATGCCAGGATTCAGGATTGGACAACCTTGTGAAGTTTGCACGTTTCAAGACGTTTCTAAAAGTATTTCGTTTTTACAGATCAAGGTGTGCTAATATTTAAAAAAATTTTCACATTGTTCCCTTGTTAGGGATGATGTGGGGAAAACGACAGAATAATTAAATATCCACCAACTCTAAAAGACGATAATTAGCGAATTAAAGTATAAAAAATTTAACAGGTGATTTATCTTTTTTCTGAATTTTGCCAGGGTTGTTAAATGAATAATCTTATTAAAGAAAAAATAAATCGACAATTTATTGTAAATTATTCATAAAATGGACATATTTGTCGAATTTTATTTTTCATTGCCTCTACATAATTCTGAAATAAAGTCTGCCATTGAAACAATCACGTGTTATTATTGGTTTTCAAGATTTGTGGCTATTTTGGAGGGCTAATTCGGTTGTAACAGTGGCGAGCCCACAACATTTATTAATTCAAGCTATTTTACAACGCCAAAATGCCTAAAAAGATTTCGCATTATCAGAGAACAGTGGATAACTCAATTCTCATCTTAATGTTAAAGAGTTCATGCTCAGAAATGAATAGTATTTGGGCGCAAATTGAAGCTATGGTGACATTCGACATCTCAAACCCATATTTATTAGGCTAATTCTCCTAGTTATTTTAATAATCAAAACCAATCTTAATTCGTCTCCCTCCTTGTTGCCGTGTTTTCTACAACAGCCACTTTACGCTCAACTTCCAGAGGGAGAGTAAAAACGGTAAAGAATCCTAAGCTTTTCCTGTTCTCATTGACTTGAAAAGTCGCTCCATTAGGACTTGTGTCCAAGCCTACTTTGGCAAATGCAGTGCGTAATCCTGAAATCTCGTCCGTGTGTCAAGCAAATGCACGAAAAATCTCTTGAATGGTCCATCACTACAATCACATCGACCCAAAGTTGGTTGTATTAAATACAGTCGGGTCTGAACTCCTTCGCCACCTTGGCCACATGTGCGCTCAAACTAAGGCTCCGTGGTCTTAAGTTGATTTCATTCTAACTAGGCCTATCAGGAGAATTTCGTATAAAAATCTGGTTGACTCTTATTCAACAACTTGCATAAATGCCCCAATTGGAAATATTATTATTAATCTTCTAACCGTTACAGGAGGCTTAAAACAAAATGATTGTACGATATCTCATATTGCAAATTAGACCGGAAAGCAATTTCATGGATGCGTATCCCACCTCAGGTTTGCCTTAGAGATTTTAGTACTAAAACCCAAAAGAAATGGAGTAAATGTAGCAAAAATCTTTTTGATAAGATAATGATAATCTGAACTGTGGAAAAGACGCAACTGAGCACACAGGGAAGGGAAATTGGCAAATGAGTACATCATATGCAGACCAAAATGAGGTGATTCAATAGCACTGCATTCAAATACATAGTCAATAAGTTTGAGATATACACGAGTGAGTGGTCAGACATTCAATCATCAAAATCCACACTAATCTAGACGCTGTTCTTTCTTTGAACTCAAGTCCCCTTTTGAAGGAAAGCGGAAGAAGGATAGTGAACTATTCACTCCACTCTCATTTCCGTTCATTTAGCACACAATTTCCTGCTTGCATTGAAAATAAATTTTATGCTTAACTGCTTAATGGATACTTATTCAAAATTCTTCCCCTCCGCCTTACCGTGGGTGAATTCTATTTACCAACTCAAAAGGAATGTGCACCAAATTACGTTAGAAAGCGATGCAAGCAACATCCAAGTGAGTCTGCAAGTTGGCAAACGATGGTTATCAGGAACGCAAACTCACTCGAACTTCAGTTGTTAAATGAATTCTAACGAGCCATGAATTTACTATTCCTTTGAGAAGGATCATGAATTGAGCTATTTTTTAGGAATCACGTGAAAACTCTTTTTTTCAAAATTTTGGGATATCTCAAGTTGCATCAATCGTTGTTTTGCTTTCTTTTTTTAGGTGTTTGAAATTATCCCATCCATTTTTAGTAGGAATGAATAGACAAATTGTACTCCATCCCTTTCCCCGCCCCACTAATCATGTTCTAAATTTCTAAATTTATGAATCTGGAAGAGAAAGGCTGTTACCAATCGTTCAAGAAGACCTTTTATTAACTCTAACGCCCGCTTTTGTTTTCATTTTAGGAAATTCGTTGGTTTGATATAGAAATCTGCGATTTGAATTTTTTAACTTTTGAAATATTTTAGTATCTGACTTTATATCGTCAAAGGCCTTTCGAGCTTCGTTTTCATCAAATTAACGGGACGCCTTGGGGTACCTCAGTAATCTTGTGATTTACCCCACCACCCAAATGTCCATTTCGCAGCTTCTTTTCAGAAGTTAAATTCCAGTAGCAATTCTCAAGATTTTCTGAATCTCTCATTTTCAGGAGGGGTTTTTCGAAGACTTTGTGAATCACGTGCATGTCCGCTTAGTCGGTGAACACAAAATAGATTTGTGCACATAAAGTATGCAAGTTTAAAAAGTGATGACAGAAAGCACGATTTGGAATCGGATTTTAAAATAAAATTTACTTGCCCCTTGCCTTCCTTGACAAAGATTTCATACGAATTAGCAACTTTTCCAACGATAACAGTTCCCTTAAACGTCTGAAGAGTCAGAGATAACTGGTTCAATGTTCATTGAAGCATATCCACTAAAGATCACGATGAAAATCAATTTTACTAACAGGAATACTCAAATGTGATTTTAGGAGAAATGCCCTCAACAAATATATTTTCAAACTATTTGAACAATTAGGGTAAAATATAGCAATGCAAACGAATTTACAACTCACAATGGTAAAAAAATAAAGTTAAATAACTCAAGACGGTTCAAATAGAGCATAAATGAATATTTTTTAAGAGATTGGATTACATTTAATTTTTAATGCATGTTAAATGGATCTTACTCAATGACAATCATTCCTTTACTCAAGATCTAATTTTGCAATCAAAATCCGAAACTTGTCTTCTTGGTTACTTATTGCGTTCACCTTAGATGGTGAGTCATGTCACTTCAATAAAATTTCATTTTAAACCTTCCCCTTTCCCCAAAATTGTTACATTACCAGCAGGTAAAAATTCTCAGTTAAATTTTCTGAATACACTGCTCCGAATTTATCTGTTCGCCCCCCCCCCCCCCTCCATGTCCAATTTACTAAATGTGGATAGAGGTAGATTTGGATTTTGGATTTCCGCATAAAAATTGGACGAAAAATATAAGAATGTTAAGCAATAGAAAACAGCTTTCACTGACTTTTATGAATTCAAAAAGGCCTTGAGTATTCTCGCTTTTGGATGAAATTTATTTATTTATATCAAATGGCAGGCGTTTTAATAGTTATCATTAGCCCTGGAGCTGACTTCGGGGCTCCACAGAGAGGAGAAGGAGCATAAAGTGGCAGAAAGTCGAGAGAGGAAACAGAAGAGCGATTCACAGATGTAAAAGAGGCAGACAAGGAGAGACAAAGGCATAAAAAAGTGAGATGAGTACTATGGAAGGGGTCGAATATGGCAAAAAGTCGGGCCATGGTAGTTTGAAGTCAGAAGTCAACTGCCGATCAATTGACTTTTTGCCGTATAAGTATACGTTTTCCAGGGTGCACAACGTGGAGGTAAGTCTATTGCGCACCCCCTTCTGGATGAAATTAGAAACATTCAAAAAACGTCCTTTAATTTTGATGCATGAAATTCGTTTTAAGTGGGGCCTCTTTCAGGTTACGAATGAATGCAAGTTTTCTTGTAATATGCTATTTATTTAAGTCTTCTGTATAAAAGATTCCACCAAGGCGTGTATACTTATTTGGAAGCTTGTAAATGAGCAAGCAAAGTTCATTTTTTGAGTATAAATCTGGATGTCAAGACTTCCACAGAGCACCACTTGCAATCAGGCTTTTTATCCCATATTGATTAATAGATTGTGGTGTTGTGCCCTCAATTTGCAGATTGGTGAAAACGGAAAACATCGAATTTTAATACTTTGTTTAATAACATGAGAAGAAAATCATGTATATATATATTTTATTTAGTTATCACCTGCATATTTGGAGACCTGATTAGTATAGGCCAGTGGCCAAAACATCAAATGGGTATAGTTATTTATTTATTTAAAATGACAGGCGCTTTGATAGTTATCAATAGCCCTTTAGCTAGCTTCGGACTTTCCAGAGGGGAGGAGAAACATCAAAGGGAGATAAAGTGGAGAAACCAGCAGACATAAAGTCGGAGAAAAGGTAAGGTGAGTACTGTGTAAGTGGTTGAATATGACATACTGTGGGATGATAGTAGTTTGAAGTGAGAAGTCAACTGCCAGTTAATAGACTAATTTAATAGGTAGTTCATAAAACATACCTTTGTGAACTCTTCTGAGTTGAAATGCTTCAAATATTAACTCATGCCAGTCAAACGCTCCAAAATTGAAGAAGCAAGTAGTTTATTGGCTCGTTTTCTCAATTTGCTCAAGCTTTTCTCTAGGCTAGCTTGCAACATCAAGGAACTTAGATCTGGCTTGTCTAATAAGTGACCAAAGTGGTATAGGAGAATTTAGATCTCACTGTACGAGATCAAGACAGTTGTTCGAAATTGTTACTGAAAAACACCCCCCCCCCCCAATTGAAAATGGGCTTCTCGTGTAGAGAGAGAGGCCAAAACTGTAACTGAAACAATAGGGACACCTTCACTTTTCCATTTGGGGTGCGTGATAGACTTACCTCTACGTGGTGCACCCTGGGCAACATATACTCATACGGCAAAAAAGTCTATTAACCAGCAGTTGGCTTCTCACTTCAAACTAAATGGCCCAACTGTATGTCATATTCTACCACTGTCACAGTACCCATCTTACCTTTCCCAACCTTTCTGTCTGTCTCTTTTACATCTGTGACTCGCTCTTCTGTTCACCATCACTCGACTTTCTGCTACTTTGATGAACCTTCCCTCTGTGAAGCCTGTAGTCAACTAAAATGGTAATGATAACTATCAAAACGCCTGCCATTTGATATAAATAAATTTTCCCTATTGGGTAATTGGAATCTTAAGAGCTTTTCTACTTCATGCCACAATCTTAGTTGTAATACAAAATCAATTGATCATTTGGGCTTTATAATAGTACACAAACCTATGAAAGCTCACTTAAGTTCATTCTTTTATGAGCGAAAGTTGATGTTGGCAAAGTCATTTGAATTATGAGTACGTCAAAATATCTCCTTCATTGACAAAAGCATTGCCACCATAGGGACAAAACTATTATTGTCAAATGATTATCTACCTGACAGGGAACTCGAAAGTGCGATCAAACCTATGACTTCGCCATCACTCTAGAGTATATGCTATTTTGTCATAATAAACAAAAATTAAAGGCTCATTCTTTAAGTGATGTGGTGTTAATTTGATTAGTGACAGATTTCGTGAAAATCTGTCAGAAATATGTCATAATATTTTCCAGTTTGACAGTTTTTGTCAATTTAAGGCGCATCCTCTCAGTCGTGCATTCTAAAGTCTGAGCAAATTCTCAAAAAAGGTCTACTTACAATTGGTCCTTTGAGTTGAAAATTTAAATCGCATCTCGTGAAGTGCGATTTTAAACATTCCGTGTGTATCGGTGGACATTCTGCAAGAAAATTGTTGCCAATATGAATAAAGTGGTGGGGGGGGGGGGGGGGGCGTATTTGATGAAAAGGGGCTTTGGACGCTTTCAACAAATATAAAACCAGGAATCTTTACTGAAATAATTGATGAATTCTGAGAGACACTGAATCATTTCCACAGCAAATAAATATTTTTGAAATTTAGAAGATCTTCAATTTCACACCGTAAGATGATAAGCATTCAATCAAAAGGAGTTGAAAATTTATGATGATTGTAAGGAAGCTCATAGGTCTTTAATTTTGCTTTTCCATTTGAGAAAACTTGAATGTCTACTTTTTAGCGCGCTCGTACGCATCCACTTACCAAGTTTGTAAATTCACCGGTTACTTCTTTCAGAACACGGTGATTCTTCCAATTGCGAATAATTAACCTTGGCAGTCTATAGGCCAAATCATGCACCCATTTAACGTAAAACTAGTCTCCGGAGAAATGTCAATAAGTTCATTTTAATTCTCAAATAGATCAGTGGCTAGGAGACATTTGGTGCTTAGCAGTAGAGAACAGTCTTTCTCCAATCAAAAGTTAAAGGTAGAGCAGAGCCGAAATTGCTCTACGCAAAAGTAAAAGTCAAATTAATGTCGAAAGATTATGATAATGAGGTGACTGCATTGAACTTACAAAAATAGAATCTGTTACATGTACTGACTGGTTAATTGCTTGAATAGTAAGCTCAAGCTAAATTGTGGCGAAAACATGCCTTATCCAATCCAGACTGATATAATAGTAGTTGATATATAAGGGTGATTTGTGATTAATCGATAAGTGTTTATATCAAAAAAGTGCAAAAGCTGTGAGCGAATAAGCGAAGAGGGAAAATTATGACAGAAACGCAATTTTCGAGAAGATTTTAAAACCAAAACTTCGAATCCTCACACCGGAATGGTTAAATTGCCCTCGCAACCTATTATAAAATTGAAATATCTTAGCCGAAAATTCTTGATCTAGTTATGAAATGATCTATTCTATTATTGCATGTTTTATGCATTTTTAACGGATCACCAATTAGCGTAAATGGAGTTTTAGAGCACAATTATGTCTTTTAATTTAAATATGCTATAAAGAATTTAGTCAATTCGACCGAAATATGACGAATTTTACAATTATCCTCCAACTACTGAGCATTAAAAGGCAAATTCGAATTACAATAATTACTTCTATTCTGGCTATCAAGTTCAACCAACAAAGAGCAAAAACGTGATCCGTTCGAAATTGAATTTACTCAAGTGTTCAACAGTGAAGTGTCATTTACTCACGAGTTTTCCTCCTCATAGAATTTCCGGAAGACCCCGGCTAACGCATCACTGGCCAAGATCAGATAGCGTTATAATCAAATTTTAAGTGAATGAAACAGTCATGTTCAAGTTATTTCGTTTAACAAGTTCCAACTTGACAGGCTCAATATCGCGTTAATGCTTCCTTGTTAATATTGAAGCGAGATTGTCTAAATTACGAGATCTGGCAGTGTGACACAGTTAGTTACTTATTGTGTCGATCGCTTGGTCACTACAAGTAGCATTTTAAAAAAGTATGCTTTTCGAAACTGTGCATTACAATATTGCAAGGACAAACTTGAAACAGTATTATTGCCTTTTAGTGCTACTTAGAGTCGACTGGATACGGTAATAGCTAAATCTTTTCCTCTATGCTAGCTTCAAGTTGACGCAGCACCAATTACTTCCTATAATTTGAGAAAACCTTCACCTATAAAGTGTGCGCTTAAGGTTACGCATCATTAGTGAATTTGGGAGCGTTAAATCGGACTGAAATGAACTTGCCTCTTAGGGTTAATCCACGCCTTCCGTTTAAGTTGTTTTGAGGTCATTGCATCCGATATAAACCATATGCAAGTATCAAGTTGTTCAATTAATTTACTAATGGGAAAGTAGTTCACTTCATTGGAAGGCGCAAAGGCCGTTGCTGTGACATTTATAGAACCAAATTTCTACCATACCTACGGCGACTTTGAAGTTACAGTATTTTCTTTCCAGAAGGCTATACTTCTGAAATGGCTCCCAACCAAATTAGTTGGGCTTCGTTCACTTTAGTGGACATTATGAAAGCGGGGTCTGCAGTTGTAGCCAGTCCTTTACGATTCACTTAAGGTGCAGCACTCGAACATTGGGCAAATTGGGAGACAACAATAATGGCAATTACTGTAACGACAGGAAATTGTATCTAGCTCTCGAGTTGATATTGAAAAAATATTTTTCAGTAACCCGTTAAATCAAAGAATAGGAAACAGAACTTATCTGATTTCAAGGGATATTTACTCTTCAGTTTTAAATACCTAAAATTAATACTCTGTATTACAATCTTTCGCACAAAATTTATTTTAAAATTGAGAAATAGTTTTGGGATGCTGGATAATGCAAGAAAATTTTCTTTTTCAATGTTGTTCATAAGTTCTGGTTTTTTCTCCTAATCTCACGAAATATGCGACAAATCTCTTGAGGATTATCATGTTTTGGAGAGAATAATCGAATCTGAGCAACACTTTTTTTCATAATAAAATTTTTGAGAAAATCCTGCCTTTTATTTTACTTCCTTATATTTGACCCTGACTGATGAAAGGTATTTTGCAAAGATATTCTATAGCCAATGAGAGTGGAGGAAATTCACTTCAAATAATCACCAATAGCGCTGATTACAGTCATTGCTCGGTCCAAGTCCCATAACTCAGTTTTGCACTTTCCATTGGAAGGGTCTCGAAGTGTCACTCTCGTTAATTGACTAGCTCTCGCGATACTGACATGGCGATTAGTGACTTCCACAGTAGTGTCAATGACTTAGCTAATAGTCCACAAGGCTAGAAACCTGGGTGTTCGATGACCAATTGTCTGTTGAACAGTTCGCACTTTTCCTTGGTGCCGAGGGAGGAATCACATCACACACCCTCGATGCGACAAACATGCATCCAAATACCGTGACGCTTTGAGGAAATTTAGTCTGCATGGCTTGAGGAGTGTCCTCAAACAAATTTTCTCAAACCGAATTGCTCGTGCTTCACGGGGTGGTTCACTGTGCTCAGAAGTTTCTTCGTCTTTTCCGTGGGGGGGGGGGGG
>UZAE01001034.1:0-15706 GCA_900617975.1 Rodentolepis nana | reverse complement strand
TTATTTCAAATGGCAGGCGTTTTGAGAGTTATCATTAGCCAGTTGGCTGACTTCGGGCTTCATAGAGAGGAGAAGAAACATCAAAGTGACAAAAAGACGAGAGAAGGACAGAAAATGATTCACAAATTTACAGGAGACAAACAGATAAAAAGGCAGGGAATAGGTAAGGTGAGTACTGTGAAAGGGGTCGAATATGACATGCAGTCGGCCATGTAGCTTTGAAGTCAGAAGTCAACTGCCGATTAATTGACTTTTTTGCCAAAGGTATCGATTTCTTGCAGCCCAATTTCGCTTTCATTTTAATTCGAGTATTTTAATTAAGACTTTTAAAATTGCTCTCAAAATGGACAGTGATAACACTTTTAAATTAACTTAAATTCGTTGACGTTTAATTTAATTACAAACAATGCTAGAATTTTCATAGACAAATAGGCAAAATTTTATAACGCTATTTCTTTCAATAACACTTCCGCTCATTTCCGATCTAGTTTGAATTGTAAAGTCTTTTAATGCTTGCAAGTACACACTTAACGACTTCAAAACAAAAATGAAAATCTAAATCAATTTTATTTCTAAGTCCTATGTCCATGTCATAAATCTTTGAATCTGTTCTAAAGTGAGGCGAAAATTCTCAAGCGAATTTATGTGGAATTATTAGTACTATCATTATTATTATTATTATTATTATTATGAATGTTAAGTTCTTAAATAAATTATGTTTGACGATCGACACCAATGCGCAATTTACCAACTCAGAGGTAATTGGCACACCCCAAAATTGCCAATGGTGCTCTTAAGTTCTAGTCAGTGAGTGAAGCTCCGTGACGCTTCGGTTTTACCCTAGATGAGAGCTGAGAAGCCCGTACTTTCAGGAGCCCTTGATAAATATTTTTAACTCATGAGGAAAAATACAACAACATTTTGAAAGATATACTATAGGAAATTTTAAATAGAACCCGGTTGGAGTGATATTTTGAGTAAAATATTTACAGTATTCTCAACACTCCAAATAGCCCTTCTCCGCTCAAAAACGATATAAATAAGTCCAGATGCTATGACCTACCACAGAACTAAATCGACCCCTTGATGAGCATTGAATAGCTCACTTACAGTTTTATCAATGGACCTGGGAATCAAACAATTAACTTCAAATGTTTGGGACAATACTCTAGAAACACAAAGAACTCAATGTTATTTGGGCAAAATCCTTGTTGTGCTTACTTCTCGTTTCGCTAGACTCTATTTCTTGCTTTATTGGCCCACTTTTGGTGTCATATATAATATATTTATAGTATATAATAATTCGAAAAGATTTTTTCCACTACATTGGAAAATGATACCCGTGACACTGCAGTATCCATATGATACTTATAATTTTTACGAAAAAGGCATTTAAATGTAGGCTTGTTTAATTAAATCACTTTGTCGGCCAACCATAATGTTCACAATTTTCCGACAAAGGTAGTACCTTGACTCCTATACCATGACGTCCAACTCTAATCACTCCTTCACGTTTCTTTTGATATTGTTAAGTGAATTCGGTTATTAGCTTTTGAAATAAGGCTGCTTTTAGTTAAGCTCACCAAACAGCAATAGGGTTTTTATATGGTCTGAAATTGGGAGTTTCCATGGTGGTGAGTCCTGTTATTCTAAACCAATAAAGTAGGTTAAATGCACATATGATAAAGACGAAAAGTGATAAATGGATTTTCAGCCAACAAGCACTTTGCTACTAGTGAAGCATGATTAGGCTTGGTTAGAAAACTCACAAACCAATACAGTGGTATTTTCCTGCACGCAGACCAGCATGGGTGTAGTGTGGACCAGTGAGAAGCTAGTACCAAAGTAATACTAAACTTTAACCCTTCTCCGTTTGAGATGACAGAAGCTTTTGTGTCAGGTTTTTCTCTTCCGCTCAACGTTCTATCCGTGTTTCTTGATCCACCAACCTCTCTACTTTTCTCTCATTGGAATTCATTCCTCACTATTACATTTTGATCCGTCTTCCCCATCAATAAAGGAGTGGAAACAATGTTCTAAACGCTTCTTCTAAACATTCATTCATTCATTTCAAGTGGCAGGCGTTTTGATAGCTATCATTAGCCCTTTAGCTGACTTCGGGCTTCACCGAGGGAAGAAACACCAAAGTAACAGAAAGTCGAGGGGTGGGGAACAGAAGAATGATTCACAGATGTATAAGAGACAGACAGACGTAAAGGCAGAGAAGAGGTAAGATGAGTACTGTTGAAGTGGTCGAATATGACATACAGTTGTGTCATAGTAGTTTGAAGTGGGAAGTCAACTACCAGTTAATTGACTTTTTGCCGTATGAGTATATGAAGGTACGTCTGTCGCACCCCACACCCCCTTCTCAATATAATATACTGATAAATTAGAAGAATTCTGACTATATATGGAGTCAGTGACCGCATTTTTCTTTTCAGAAGATAAGGAATTTGCTCACTGAATACCATTTCTTGTAAAAACTGTCGTATCTAGCCCATTTCCAACGCGAATTATTTGGTATACTAATACTGGTTGCCGTCATAAATACAGCAACTCAGAATGAATACTCATAAAATAAAGTAGTTTAAATGGTGATAACGCATACTGCTATCGACACTCTAGAAACGCGCAAGCTTAAATTGTATCTCCAAAGCTAGTTTAAAAGCAGGTCAGCTAGCGTTCGTGTTCTGTTTTGTTATTTCGCAGTGCTAGCGAAATATTAGCCCTTAAGTGTCACAGTCAGTGTTCCAGCTCTCCTTATATTGCTTTTGTGTCCTGCGAAAACTACTTTCCTCAATACACAATATTTATCTGCCCTTGACAACAATTTTACCAACGATGTGTATGTACAAATATGAAGAAAAATCCGACTGCGTTGTGCTGATTATGTTATTTTAATATGTTGACTTAAATTTTTGGTTAAATAAATCAAGTTTTATATATTTTGACACCAAATTAATATCTCTATCTAAGTGGGTTATCTTTTTGATCTATTGCAAAGCAACAAGTTTTATGAATTTTAATCATGTTATACCATTGGACAAGTGAAATAGAGATTGAGAAACAACTTGTGTCAGATCAATTTTAATTATCGATGCATTGAATTTTCAGCTTAGCAAAAAAATATGTACTTTAATTTGCAATGCCAAAATGTTCCACGGTTCAATTTTTTTTCTGATTCATGAATGTTTGAGAGAATGTATATTGGTGATATCGAGGTAATATTAGTAAGTTTATTGAATAGAATAGCTGGTTATACCGCTTCACTTCTGCTGTTTCTTCTCACAGACATCAGCAGGCGAACGGGACTATTACATATATTTTCAACCTATAAAATCTCACTATGGTACCAAAATTTCCAAAATATTCCCCAGTGATAAGCTGTTTGTCAAATGAGATGAGTTTTGGAAGTTCCAGGATCCCTGTGTGGAAACCGAAAGTGCGCAGCAATGTTATTTGAAACAGGTCTGTGGTATTCAAGATGGCTACTTACCAAAATAAGTGCTTCCGAAAGCACAACTATACATAAATACCAACACCTCTGTTACGCAAAATTTAAGCACGTAGTGCAATTGCAAAACTCGCGTCTTAAATTCAAAAAGACTAAATGCTACTGAGAACGTGCCAGCAAATCAATGAGAAGATTCTAAATGGCCCTCGACACTAGTTCGAATTAATCAATTAAGTCACATGGTTGAAACAATGCACGTGTATTTAACATTTACAAATAATAGATCAATCGTTTCATTACTTATTTGTATAAAAGCGAAATAGTCATCTGCTACTAAATTTTCTGGACTTCAATGTAGCACTTACACTGAGTAAAATTTTCATCATTTTCTTTTTTTATATTTCTGCCAAAGCTCTAATTCAGCTAAACAGGCAATACTCTAAAAATTTCATATTTGTCACTTCACCATTTCCAATCATTTAATCTCAAGGTCAAGGCAACGTTGTATATCAAAACAGTAATTTAACTCTTTGATTATTCTAAATGTTAATAAATTTTCAAAAAATCTTTTTTATCTTCGAAAAATTGATTTATTGTTTCATCATGTGTAAATTTTATCTTTGTTAGTGTTCTATGGCAAATGGAATTTACACTAAATAAGTTAAATATGGCTAGATAAATTATCAACTCTAAAACCCACTTTACTTCAACGATACCTCTTTGAAAGAATAGCAAATTAGTACCCACTTATCACATCTTGATTTAAATCGTTTTGAACTAACAAATACAATAATTTGTCCCTCTCTTAATGAACAATTCTTAAACTTTAACACTAAAATATTGCCCTTTTAGATTATGCATTATGAATATAGCTACTATAGATTGCGGGTTAGTCATTCAAACTCATCATAGGAACCGTTATTACAACAATGGAAAGAGAGATGACATATGGCCTCTCGGTCAAGAACAAAGCAGTCTCACTTGTTCACCGTTGCTACTTCGGTTTCAAATGCCTTTCCGTTTTCGATTTAGTAACTATTCTGCCTAATACTGTCTCAAAAGTAGTGATTGAATATTTTCTAAACAAAGAGGAAGGAAATAGCAATCCATACGAATGGAATTAAATTAGAGATTTGTCGAGAAATGTGCTACAACAAAGGGAACTGACTAATCAACCACTTTAAAATATGGGGTGTGTGATAGACTTACCTCCACGTAGTGCACCCTGGGCGACGTATACTCATACGTCAAAAAAGTCCATAAACCGGTAGCTGGCTTCTGACTTGAAAATACCATCACCCCACTGTGTCATATTCGACTTCTTCCACAGTACTCACATTACATTTTTTCTAAATTTTCTAACTTCGTCTTTGAAACTCCTCTGTACCTCCCCCCTCTCAACCTTTTTTCACTTTGTTGTTCATTCCCCTTTGAGAAGCCTGAAGTCAACTAAAGGGCTGCTGATAGCCATCAAAATCCCTTGTCATTTGATATAAATAAATAAACATTAAAATATTTCTTCAAGCATAAACCGAGGAATTCCAATATCAACATACCATTACTGAAGTATGACAACTGTTCATTAAAAATTATTTTACTACCGAATGTTGCGCTCGACTGTAAAGAACCTCTGATATTTAACGTATAAATTCACTTAAACACTTTACGCTTACGATGACAATACTTTATAAGCTTTCATGACAATAAACACTCGTCCTTATTAGGTAGATTACGGGCTCAAAACCTGAAGCCAGAGAAGCTATGTAAACGCCAATTACAACCGACTGGTTTAGACATTGACTGGGTAACATAATCAAAAATATGAATGGATAAATATGTACGTAAAATAATGCCCTGTAAACAGTATAAGCAATTCAAATACCGAATTCGGAATTTTACAAACACGAAGGAATCCACAACGTCAATAAATTACTCCGATGAAAGCTAGATGTAATAATTTTGCAAAGATCAACTCCGACGAGGTTAAACTTTTAATAGCCTATTCACACAGGAGCTCATGAAAAGCCCAGACATGATCGCGAACAGAATAAATGAAAAAATACAAGTACCATTGGACAACAGACGCTTCAATGCCAATTACTCAACCCTCGGTTCTTTATTTAATAAATTGTGCAAAAAGAAAATACTAATAGGAAGGCTGTATGATAATAGCCCAATTATCGCGAAAGAGACTAGACACGCATTTAGAATTCTAGCATCTCGTAGTCTGAAATCCAAGATAAATATACATTTATATTTACCAATTACTGAAATTATAAAGTAATACTTTAAAAAATAATGGCAAAAAAAGCTTTTTATGCCATTAGACAAAGCGAAAATGATTAAAGTTGCCAAAAAAACATGAGAATAAAGACAACGGGACTCGCAACAATAAGTTCCAGTAATTAACCTCAAAGTAAAATAAATCTCAGCAATTTAAGTGGAAACAATCAATATTCCTCTTGGAAATTTACCATTCGAAAATTATCAGCATAAACTTGAAAATAAGATAAATTGAATTACTTGGCGTTTCACTGCATAGCAAAATGTCTGTTTCAAACAGCGCATTACAACATACAAGGGAACAAAATGTTAAAATAATACACAGAAATAAGATATCTACAAACATTACTAGCAAATCATAGTGATGCAATCAGCCAAACATACGTGCTAGAACCTTAATGCCCGCTGAAAGCCACCAAGGAAACTTCAATATCAAAATTTAACACAAATTTGACAATTATACCAAAATCGCATTTATTTAAGACTTTTCAGCTGCGACAGGGGTGTTGGTGGCAGGAGGAGCAGTGGTGACAGGAGTAGCGCGGACCTTCTTGTTGTGTTTCTTAGCGAAACGCATGTTTCTTAAAAACTTGGGGTCAACCTAGTGAGGATTAGGTAAAATTAAAAATACTTACTCCTTTCAAAGATGGAAATCGCTGCTTCGGTGGTCTGCGAATACCATTACGGTGATTTTTACGGTCTATTTAAAGTGATTATGAACGAATAAATAAACATACTTTGATGATGAGTACTATGATTCTTGCTCTTGGCCATCACGAACGTGCAAAGAATATCCAAGTGATGCGCCGTGCAAGATAAGCCAAACACAAACACAATTACCAAATACTTTAAATAACATGCATTCAAACTTCCAATTAACTAAAAATATTTTAATTAATTTTATTTAGCGTACTCAGAAGTAATTTTGTCTTTGATAATGCCACTGAATATATACTAACCATCATTATATCATATAGAATTATCGCACAACTTACTAAATGCAAAAATGATAATTATTGCCATACTATCTTTTATTAGATTACTGAAAATTATATATGGATTCGAAGTATTTTTAAACAGTTAATTTGAGTCAAATATTCTCAAATTTGTTAATATTTTTCGTTATCGAATTTGACGCACTAAGACAAAAAATTGTTTAAAAAATTCTAATTTAAAACCTAGTTAGAGTATATTTATCTGTTTTTAAATGCGCTTAGTGATTCTCTTCCATCCAAATGACTGCCAACCGAAACGGCACCAGTAAGAACTTTAAAGAAAGCTCTAATTAACTCATGATATATTGAATCAATAACGGGGTCATATCTACTGGGTTTCGGGACAGTCTGAAAGATGTATTGTGACATCGAGAAGTTGGTGGTCAATTTCGGTTGTGCATGCAGTGAACTCTTAGTCAACCAGCAATACATATTAACGCAGAAAACTGTATGTCAATGACAAGCACTGTTTTCCGTGCTTAGCATAATCTGAAATTAAACTATTCAGCCTAAATACTCATTACTTTCTCGATGCTGCTGTGATAGCTGTGGTAATTTCTGAAACGCCTTATACGAGGATATAAAGTTTAACCAGAGCTTATTTTGTTGTATCTGCTACACGTCAAATATAGCCCGAACTATATACCTGAGCCTTTTTGTGCTCTAAAACCTGTCCTATTCACCGAAGTGTATGTTGAGTTGCGCCACATTAGAGTTTAAAATCCCGGGTTAAAGGTCATAAAATTAATAATCAAGTTAAATTCCAAGCAGATTTTTTCAAACTTTAATGGCTTTATACTATTCATTTTAGTTAATCATTGATATTAATAAGCTATGTATCAACGTATAAAAAAAGGGTTTTTTGGCTATTTGCCCCAGCGCACAAAGTGAATTTTCTTGTTTGAGCCCAATTGATCACATCTGTTTGCCTCAATTTATGTACTAGTAACATCAATAATTATGCTGCGATTAGCCGAAAAGATTCGTAAAAAGCAGGAAGGTGAAGCAATAAATGAGTCAGATTTCGCCTCCTCCCCATCTTTGATTAATGCTTCCGTCCGTGATAAGTTGTTGGCACAAGAAATTCCAGAAATAAAAATAAATTTACCCAGTACTTGCAAAATGACATATCCGGACCCTAATAAAATTCACGAATTCAAGTTGGAGATTACTCCAAATGAAGGGATTTGGCAACATGGGCGTTTTATTTTTGATTTCAATATCCCAGAGACCTATAATCACGCCCCTCCAGTTGTTAAATGTCTTACCAAAATATGGCATCCAAACATAGATGAGCATGGAAATGTATGTCTCAGTATCTTAAGACAAGCTTCGCTTGATCTTACGGGATGGACTCCAACCAGAAAATTAATGGATGTAATTTGGGGCCTGGAATCACTGTTTGGTGATCTTTGCGATTTTACAGACGCGCTCAACGTTAAAGCCGCAGAACAATACCTTCAAAATAAGGACGCCTTTATACGCACAGCTCGGAATTTTGTTTCTCAATACGCTCGAAACTGATTGAACCAGACATGCCTTCCATAGACTTGATGAACTTATTTTCCTGTTGCCATTACGTTTATTAATTCATATTTTGCTTCATTGCCTGTACAAACTAAATAAACCTGCGTCTTAACTGCCATTTTCTTCTTTCTCAGATTTCTTAAATATTTTCTACTGTTGAAAGCTTTTTTCTAGATGCTAAGATACGCGTTTTCTGCACACTGCGTGAGAGCTCTTTCAACTGGTGCCAAAACTACTCCACCACCGGGTTCAACAAAGCCTGCAGTTTCCTCAAAAGCAGTTCCTGCAAAGGCTCCCACCCAACCGCAACAACCGTCTGCTCAAACTCTTCAACCTGTTCCAGCGACGACTTATTCATCACCATACAAAACAAATGAATACTATGCTTTCTCTCAGTATTCATTCTTCGATTTAGGTGCCAAAAAACAAGCCCTTCGTAATCCCCAACCAAGTCCAAAGCACTAGCTTACTATCTACCTCCCTGTAGTAGCGTATTAATAAATCTACATACCCTGATCATTTTCAGTTTTCGGTTTTCGTTATATGTGTGATTAGAGATCGATAATACTTTTTCCCTCAGATGAATGTAGATCATTTCGAAGAAAGAGTTGCTGAACTTGAGCGCTTGATTCTCGGAGTTAGAAATCTAGCTCCTCAGAGGCCTCCTAAACAGGTAATTGGAGTAATCGATTAATTGATCTGTTATTTTAAGACTATATCAGATATGATTGCGGATGCTCAAAAACAAGTAACTCTAGCTGAGAAACAACCGAAAATTAAGGAGATTTTAAATCGAAGTAAAGTTTTTCTCGTGTTTTTTTTTCAGATTTGGCGCTTTCGGAATAGACGTGTGATTGTAATGGAGCTTTTTTCTATTCTAGTGAGCGAGTTAAGCAAGTATATGGATCCCAATTACCTTGACGACCAAGCAGTTGCCACCACAGCTAAGATCAATGCCATTCTTTCACGTACGTTTTTGTTAAATTTTATCAATTAAATTTTGACGCATGTTCGAATTTCGGACCTTTGTGTAAAAATACTTTTTTTAACATAATGCATAGCGTCTTTTTGGCAATCTTTCGTAACCCTAGACGATTTTTGGGTTACCAATTCTCGTTTAATAGAATTAGAATTGGCTCACGCTCCAAAATCATAAAGTAATCGTGGTCTATAGAGTTTGATATACAGGTAGATGTAAATATTTCGTCTACCTCTCAGTGCTTGGGATAGACTGGGTTAAAAGTAAGTACGCTTATTATTACCTGGTTTAAGCTTATTGGTTCTGACCGATAATTAATTGAATCAGATCAATATCCGCATGCAGTTTTTGTTCGCAATAATTTGTGTTGGATCCCTCGAATATTTATTTTTAAAAAATTTTTATCTTCGTTCGATATTTAGATGAAGCAGAGATACGACAGACTGCTCAAGCCCTGGAAGCTTTCCAGTCTCTAAAAGATGTGCTTAATAATCCAGCTTACTCAGGTCAGTATCAATTAATTACTTTCCTTATCATGAGTGTGTTTTGACTAACTTTACTCAATCAAGGATTGATTGCCTACTTACTTATATTGGAACAATGTAATGATAACTCCTTCTTATATTCCTTGTGGGCTGAGGAGTAATATATTGAAGTCTCCGATGTGAAACGTACTGTCTAGTATAAGTAGATTCATTTGCTGTATGTGAAACCTAACTTGATTGGTGTGTACATTGGCCTACTGTGACATCAGCACATTGGGAATCAGCTACCACTTGTCAATGAGGGGGGGAAATTTTTCGCTTAGATGAAATTTGTTCAACAGTAGTTACCATCCACAATACTTGGCACATTTCTACAAAAAGAACTTCTAAATATTTTCCACATCGGCGATGAAAAGCACTTCCATTTTCTTTGGATTTGAATATAATTGTTTGGGTCTAAAGACCCCTTCAACCGAACAAAAACTTGCCAAGGTGTTTGCCAGCGTCCACTTTTGGGAATATATGGAAAAAATTGCCACTCTCTGCTTATCACAGATGTTTTCTTATTTTGTGCAGTTTAGATCAGTGTATAGTCTCTATATGCCATTTCGAAGTGGATAAAATATTCTTGTGCTTAAGGACTGCAGATATGCCCCTTAAAATCACTCTCTTTTAAATATAAATACAAATTTATAATTGTACGCGCTTTTTTTTTCCTGTTAACATTTAACCAATTTCTAAAACTCAGTATATATTTATCATGTGACAACGAAACAGACTATTAATTTCTTATTCATGTAAAAGCATGACTGCACTCATCTCTATCTCATTTTTACTGCTCTATTCCACAATGCCCTAACGCAGACGCGTATTTTATTGATTTCTTCTATATATGAGTTTTGTCTGTTGATTTTAGATTTGTCTGCAATGAGGGCGAAATTCGCAGAAATGCACCAGAAACACGCCGAGCAGGAGATACAAGCCAACGATTTTATCGATGAAAGCATTGAATTACTGGAGGCTTATGCTAATGCGGTTAGTCTCCACCTTCTTTCTTTCTCTCTTTTTCACTCTTTTTAACTACTGCTAAGTCATATTGAAACATCAGGCCTTGTTTACCGTTACGTTTCCTCTATCGCTGACTTGGTTGTGGGAGCGGTTGTCAAGGCATTGCCATTCATTTAGACCTCATAGGATTTTTATTAAATTTGAGCCCAGGTTTTCTGATGATTTAGCCTAGCAAGTGTGTGTGTGTGTGTGTCTTTTGTTACGACTGTTATTTGAAGGGTTAGCTGCTTTTAAGCTTATCCGTTTCGGACTCATTTAAGAATTACAATTATCGAGAAGATGAAATTAGTAATGACGAGTTCATCTTTTGTAAGGTGGTATAAAGGAACCCATTGTCCAAAGTAGAACATTTGCTTACTCTTTGTATACCGTAATTTCCTTCTTAGATTTTAATAAATTATTTCGTTCTGATGGAGTGATATCAATAAAGCCTATTCTTTGCTCAAATTCCGCATAATTCAAAAGGGTCACAGGTAGAGGGATTTAAAAGGTGGCTTGGGTCACCAACTTTCTCTTTGCATGCGTGGAGTTTCTTACCCACGTTTTATTAGACCTCGAGTAGTATTTATTGCCACCATGACAATTAGCTTATTGAACATATTCCACCACTACGGGCTAACCTCCACACTATCGCTTGCGTACTCTGCTATGGTAGGGAATTAGTTTCATGAAGCTTATACAGATGAAATAGGCAATATTGCGCTCTTCTACTTCTTTTACATCTTGATCTAAGCTTCCTGAATGCAAGGCTCGGCAGAATAATGAGCACTTGGGCTCTTCTAAAATATTCTTCCAACGCTGCGAATGAAGTCAGACCGAAAGATGAAATCACAAAAATGATCGAAAGATAGGCGCCATTTTCAGCG
Source organism: Rodentolepis nana (assembly GCA_900617975.1). NCBI lineage: Eukaryota > Metazoa > Platyhelminthes > Cestoda > Cyclophyllidea > Hymenolepididae > Rodentolepis > Rodentolepis nana. The sequence continues at coordinate 4,046 of UZAE01001034.1, read as the reverse complement.
CACTAGAATGATTTTTTTTGTTCAAATCGTATTCTTGATCTGCGCTCTGCCTAATTGGTCAGTAGTAAATAAATTGATTGAATTTTATTTTATCAACAGTTGCTCCGTGAGGAAGATAAATGCCTTTGCTTTATCTGACTGGAATTAAAATAGTATGATTAAAAATAATTACTAATTGAAGAAATCTCCTAATAAGTCCATTCACGCTCTCTTTCTTCTCCTTTATAGACGGACAATATGTCGAAGCTGTTACTCGCTTGGCAGAAGAAAGTTGTTGCGAAGTGAACATTACATACAAAGTTTCATGCACCTTTTCTAGTGATTTAAATTTTATCTTGAGTTGTCTTTATCTATCTCTGCTGGTCCGGGTCCCAATAAATCCCTTCCTTCAAATATCTGCTTTTTAATTTATTTATTTCAAATGGCAGGCTTCATTAGCTCTTTACCTGACTTAGGGCTTCACAGAGGGGAGGAGGAACATCAAAGTGGGAAAAATTCGAGATGGGGGGGGGGGACAGAAGAGTGTTTCAACGATGTAAAAGAGACAGACACAAAGACGGAGAAAAGGTAATGTGTGTACTGTGGAAGTGGTGAAATATGGCATATAGTGGGGTCATGGTAGTTTGAAGTTAGAAGTTGATTGCCGGTTTATAGACCTTTTAGCCTTATGAGCATACGCTGGCTGGGTTGCACCACGTAGAGGTAAGTCTATCGCACACTCCTTAAATATCTACTTATTTTATTTTAGTAAAGAGCTCATCATACTATCGTAAAATTATCAATGTCTCAAAATTGATGTAATATTCGTTACCTTGTTTTAAACATATTGCACATTTTAACCAACAGTTCTTAATGGTGGAAAAAATTCAAGTTGAAAGATACATTAAGTTGAATAAGTTTCATGAATATCTTAAATGATGGCCCTTGATTAGTAGTAACTGATTGTTAATGAGATACGACATAAGGTTAAAATTTGGCCTAAGCAATTGTATGTAGATTTTAGCCCTCAAAAGTTATTCTTGTTCTGCTTAGTCCATCGAACTTGATAATCTGGTACTGAAATTCGTACATTGCAGCGTTTAAGCAACTGCCAATCGGACGAGATCATTGGAAGCGTTTGTACACACAATGTGACTGAGTTCTAACATATTTCATAGGTGGTGATCGTACATTCGATGTGGCATTTAGCTTTATGAAGCCCAGTTTTCATGATGTATAGAACTACGCACTTATATGGGTGCTGTCCACTAATTAGTCTCCGGACTATTAAAGGATCGACCATGCGAATTAATAAAATCTGAGCTCACTCTTGAAGTAAGAATTTAAATTCTGTGACTTGGAAAATTAGAACACGAGGCAAGACTCGTTTGGCAGTATGAAGTAACTTTCGGACCTCATCATTGGAATTTAATTGTTTTGTTCGTCGGAACTTAAATTTTACATAATGGAGTAATATCTCAGAAATGGCCTTTCGAAAATGAACGCAATTTCGAAGTTAACTCTAGTTGTCTGAAAGCGGATTCGTTTCTATTTGCGATAGAAAATAATGTTTGTTTTCGCCCATCATCTAAGAAATATCACAGATAAGCATCACCTATTTATTTATATCAAATGACAGGCTTTTTTGATAGTCATCATTGGCCATTTAGCTGACTTCGGGTTTCACAGAGAGGAGGAGGAACATCAAAGTGAGAAAAATTCGAGAGGGGCGAACAAAAGAATGATTCACAGATGTTAAAGAGATAGACAGACACAAAGGCAGAGAAAAGGTAAGATGAGTACTGTGAATGTAGTTGAATATGACATACAGTCGAGTTATGGTAGTTTGATGTCAGCAGTCGATTTATTGACATTTTTGCCGTATGAGTACACGTTGCCATTATGCACCACGTGGAGGTTAGTCTATCACACACCCGGCATCACCTATTACGATACCAATCTCTAATACGTTTTTGATGTATCAAAGAGCAAGCGCGTGACAGCTTTCAATAAGCTTGGATCATGTTCAATTTTCGTTAATGTACCCTTTTACGAATCTTTACAAAATTTTTAATGCTTTTTATTGCATATGAAACAAAAATTTTGAAATAAAAATATAAGAAAACGGATCTATTTTCCAACTGTTCAATTGCTCACCTATGCAAATTATATGACTCTTCCCTGCTAGTTAGAGACCTCGTTCTACCTCTTCGATATATATGTCCACAAGTTGTCGCGGTATTACAGTTAACTGAGAGTAGGGATAATTAATTATCAGAAGGCAAAACACAGCCGGTCGATTTCACTACAAGTTTGATTATTTCAGACAACATATAAACAACATAAGTTTTGTTTTGTAGGCTGGGTGATAAATTATATAATTTTTTGAGTGCTACTTAATCAAGATTCATTATTTCTCACTTTTCAATCTCAGTCTCCTTTAACCCTTTAACGCCCTTAGGGAACCGTACGGTCCACTTTCAAAATTATTTTTATTATTTTATCACCGATGGTTATAATGTAGATGCGAAAATAACTTAGCTTTTAGTTGTGAAAAGTAACTGAAATCGATGACCAAATTCCAATAAATTTTCATTGAGGGGGAGGGTGGGGTTAGGGTTGGGGGTCGATATTAGAGGAGGATTCTACTTTACGTGACTTTAAGTTAGGGCTGAGCAGCATCTACTTAGTGAGTAGCTCACATTGAAGCAATTTCCTATCCACAATGTCCAGTACTTACTGATTGGCTGTTCGATTAGGATAACTGGTCCTACCACTTCAATTCTCTTTTCCTTCCAAGGGTTGAGATAGTTAAATTATATAGCGCGATAGTGAGCATATGAAGGTAGCATGCTTGCATTGAAAAGTTCTTTTCTTTTGCACTGAAATCATGAATGAAATTTGCTTCAGCACCAGATATATAGACGTCAATTAAAACCCATAAATTTCGGTAGCTAGTGCATTCTATTATCGACAATGACTCACCAAAATCAATCATCTGATTATCAGTTGTTTTAAGATAGCGCTATTTCCAAAGTGGAAATGTAATCCCATAATCCTTAATACTAAAAATAAAGCCTACACAATGTTGGTATTTTTGGGTGATTTCGAAAACAGAAAGATAGTCAATCATTCAAAAAATCCATTTGGTCTAACTTAGTGAGTTGGGTTAAATGGAATAGTTTTATCCGCGTATATTACTCAATTCTGCATTTACGACCATTTGATCGGCTTCTAAGGTTATATCGCTTGAATAGCAATGGCTATTGGTGGAAGTATTAACGACAAAACAGCAACTGTAGCAGCAAATGCCACGCTAATTGTGCAATTAAATTCGGACTATGTTATTGGCCATGGTTACGACGAGGAAAAAATAGCCCCAACGACCTCGAAACGTGTAATAAGCGCACGTCCTGAAGCGCGCCATTTTCAGAACATCCAACACTGTGAAATGCACTCTTCTGTCATACAATGAAGCATAATTCATTTGTCTCGGTGTTACAGGTGTGTCTATGTCTATAGTAAGCACACCCATATTTTTATTAGATGTACCTTGATTCACATGTCGTTAAAGCCTACCTTAACGTCACAACAATAAAGAAGGTTGAATTTAAATTCTCTAATTGTCAAACATGAACAAGGACCCTTTGGATTTTGAAAGTCCATTAATCATATTATTAGGCAGATATGCTAATAAAAATTAATCCAATTAATGTTCTAGAAATTCGAATAATAGCACTAACTTATTGGAGAAAAGGATGAAACGCTGACGAGTGCTTAACAAAATAAAAGACATGATAGTAATTTAACATTATTTTTATTTTTCCATTATACTGGGTTATGCCGCCATATTTACCATAGTTAATCTTCCCACCTGCGTAAATAATATTATATTTATATCAAATGGCAGGCTCTTCTAAGAGTATTTATTTATATCAAATGGCAGGCGGTTTGATGGTTAGTTGACTTCAGGCTTCACAGAGAGCAAGCCCTTTAGTACTTCGGGTCACAGAGAGGAGGAGGAACATCAAAGTGAGAAAAATTCGAGAGGGGCGAACAAAAGAATG
>UZAE01001033.1:0-15719 GCA_900617975.1 Rodentolepis nana | reverse complement strand
TTTACTCTGCCAGAACGATGGAAAAAGGTCATCGACAAGAACGGCCAATATCTAATTGAATAAAGTTATATTTTTAAACAAAAATTCCGAATTTGCCTTCTTATTTGAAATCGGCAATGACTTAGTTGCCAACCTAATAGAAACACGAACTGACACGATCGTGCTTTGCCGAATCTTACATTACCCTCTCATCTCCACATTATTCTCTCCAATCTTCACCATGCTTTATTCAATCAAAGTCGGGAGGCACAACTCTTGTGTTCCACTTTTGCAACTGCCGTTTGTCGTTGTTGACTCCAACTATTAATTGTTATTCCTCCGCACCCAATTCAACAACAAGGCACTAATAACTGAGTAATTTATCATTCTAGAAATATTTAGCTTAAATGTGACAAGACACATTAGTGTCTGCGCGTGGGTGTAAACTGAATTCAAAGCAGTTGAAACGTTCGGAGGATATTTTGACCGAGATCAGAAATTAACCAAGCCCCTGGGGAGAGAGGGCGTGTTAACTAACTAGTCTGCTATCACTGCATGCAAAATACGAACCAGAAACCGCAAAATAAACTGAAATTCCGTAAAACTTTGCCTGCCTCTATGGGACAAAACGGACGATTCACTTCAAATATTGCCTAAAAACGGTCTGCATATTCAACTGTTCATGATGAAACACTGAAGATAATTCCACTCGGAAATGACAAAATATTTCGCACACCGATCACTATCTCTTTATGAAAAAAAGCCCCAAAACTCTCATTTTTGTGCTTTCATCAAAACACTAAAGATGCACAAAATCAGACACCAATAAAAAGGTAAAGTGGGGTACTAAGACCGCGTATAGTGTAGAGGCGGATTATCGACAATCAAAATTAAAAGTACACGGACTCTGAAAGAAGCAGGAGAGGCAGAAGATAGAGATTACTTTCCTACAAAATTAAATATGATAAAGGGAATAGTGCTTCAAAGAAATCCACTCCATTTATCATCAAATATCAGCTATAAATGAAAAAAAAATATGCTCGAAAAAAACTAAATTGCAGTCGATTCTTCACAAACAAAGGAGGAAATAAAACGGGAAGACCACCGCAAACCAATTGAATAAATAGCTTTGGAAATTGTCCAAAAAAAGGACAATCGCTAGCGTATACGAAAGCAAGCGAACCGGATTTTCAAAAAAAAAAACGGAAAGACATTTGTGAATAAAAATAAATGATGGTACGACTTCTATTTCTATGGCGCACTAGCCCAGGCATTTTTTACATATGAACAAACATTATGTTCCAACGTTTGAAACGTTTGTTTTAGCAAAAACAACAAGCTAGTTTGTTTTTTTTTAATCACTGGGGCATTGGATTAAAGTGAGGTCATAATCACACGATAGTAAGGCCTAACTTAATTGCATAATTATCTGTTTCGGGTTGCTTACCTTAATCTTGAGTATATAATGGGTTAGAAAGTGGTGAAATAGTTCACACAAATTATTGATTCACGAGTGTAGAAATTACGCAAAGAAAAGGTAGAAGCAACAGATGTGGTTAAATTTAAATAGTGAACGATGAGCATTTCATTAGTTTACGCAGATTTGACAAACTCGACTCCTCTGTTCTACCAGTGTCCCATGCTTAAAAGGCGCCGAGGTTTTCTGCTTATCCCTTCCCACGTTAGTTCCCTCTAACTTACGGTAAAAAGCTATAGAGCAAGAAAATGTAATAGCTATTACCTTCTTATAGTAGGCATCATAGGCGCACATCGACCAATATCAATTGCTAAAAGTAGCCCACAGAGCAGACCAAAAAAGAGTAGAAAATTACTAAAGTGCAACGTTACACAACCAATGAAAGCTTAGATTTGCTTACCAGAGGCTTATGTGAAAAATTAGCATTTTTAATTTCTTCAAAAGGATGGTAACATGGAGGAAAACGAATCATAAACACGAAAAGTGAATTTTCTAAAAAAATGCAACTATGATCAAACCCCATGTACGCATTCTTCATTATGGAAATATAAACAACGGAAAAAAAGAAAATGTGAACAGCTCAAACGAAAATGAAATCTTACCACCACACGATAAGAAGCAACTAACAGACTACTACTTCTCAAGATACTGAACTCGGCTTATGACGAATAGAACTGCAAGGAAGAAACGTTTAATATATCAACTCCCGTGCCCACCAAGAGAACAGGCTTAGTATTCCATATAGTATTCCAAAAATAACCGAATTCCCAAACCAATGTTGGTCTTTTGGAAAAGCTATTGTATACTTGACTTAAATAAAAAGAAGCCCACCTGATTTGTTGAATTTGTATCAAATTACTACGACCCGAGGTTTAGAATTTGGGTCACGCCGAGGTCGAGTTAGGACACGTGGTAGAGCTTTCCAAATAAACGATTCAAGCATAATGTCTTGTCTTCTTATAACCCTAAATTCGCTCCTAAGTTAGACTTTTAAACAGCAAAGACCATAAATATTATTATTCGAATAACGCAAACTTATAGGAGAAGCCGAAACAATATAATTTTATAAATTATTGAATTACCTAAGACTAAATGGAATAATGAAAAGGCAGATTTTTTCCTAGTCAATCCAAGACTGGAGAAAATTCATTCGAACGTGTATTTACGGTAATTTAATCCAAAAAGAAAAATTGAAAAAAATTAAAAAAACTAAAAGAATATACTTCTATAATGTCATTCACGAGGAACGCTCTATTATGAAAATTTCCTACGGCCTTTCCAAATGTGGAAAAAACCACATGATTATTCCAAAACACCTCATAATTTTTTTCAATTAGAATCCGAGCAGATAGATTAAGGATGCTCAATTTCAATTTCGCTTCATTAAAGGAGAATTTCAAAACTGCCCATAGTTAAGCAATCTTAGGAAGAGCCTTGGTCATTCCAGACTTTTAATTAGAAGCAGAAAGGTGTAGATGACAAACTAAATAGTCAGTAGAGTTAACTGTATGCTGCAGTACTTCTAACTGAACAGACAAGCACTAGTAGAAATATAAACATTTAAAAAATGTGACCAATGAAAATTTTTCACTAAGTTACCGAAGCTCTTAAGAGGATGAACTTCGAAACACACCAGGAAGAGAGATGAATCAACAGTCACGATTGAAGTTGTTCCATTTAAAAGCACTATGCCCAATAAACCAAGTATGACACCACGAAAACAGCCACGGTTAAGTAATAATTTGAGTAGTAACAATATGCACTAACCGACTGCCACAACAACAACAGCAAGCAGTAGTTTCGGGGCACTGAAGGTATTTACAGAGATTTGAGATGGCTGTGGGAGAGAGGCGTTTGGAGATGAGGTAGAGGAGGCTTCCGTATACGGCGGTGACATGCTTCGAATAAATCCAAAGTCGACGAATACTTAACCAGTCATAGGCTAGACGATCAAAAGGACTCTCCAATTCTTGTTGAATTATGGGCCTCATATGATTGGCGTAAGGAGGATCAGTTACCTACAAGGAATACAAACAACGATTGGTTCCCAAGGGAATGCGAAAAGAAAGCAAGGCAAATTGAAGGCTAGCTAAAATGTAATAAGAGGCCAAGAAAGTCTAATTTAAGTGAATCAATTAGGCTAAAATAGTCAACGGTGTGGATTTCGGTTTCGAAATGAGTAAGTCACCAGCAAATGTATTTTGCGATAAAAATGGGAAGTATGCACCTAATAAATGCATGAGGAAGCTCAACGGTCAACTAGGACTTATAGAGCTCAATGAAAGACAATGGTTACTAAAATGCCAACTAAAATTTGTTTAAAGGACCTTTTCAAATGCTGCAATAGTAATAGCCTAGCCGTTTCACGGCAATACTAATAATTGGAAATCTGCCTGCTTGCATTAGTAACATGATGTTTATCAATATTACATTATTCCATCATAGGTGGTAAAGTAGATTGAGACTGCAGATCAAAGCCTGAAGTAATTTACTATCGACTGTTGTTTCGGAATTAGATGAGCGAAGATTGAGAAGAAAGTGAAGTTTGCTTGATCGGGTAACCTCAATGCAGCCTAAGAACAGATATCAATCGATTTAAGAGACGAAAATCAGGAGTAGTACAAACTCAGGCAAATTGCCTGCTGATTTGAATAAATAACACCAACATTAAAACGCACATGTGGAACAGGTACATCAAGCGACCTACATGTACATTTACCATGCATTGAAAAAAATGCATGAATAGTTATTTATAAATATGGCAATCAAGTAACAATAAATTGCATTAATTTTGATAATACAATAGAATTAGATTGAGTTCTAATTGAAATCAGGGTAATCAAAAATTGATTGAAAAAAGCACCATTTATCAAAAAGAGTAGAAATGGCGTATCGGATACTAAAAATAAGTACCAGTCTTTAAATCAGTTGAAAACAAAAATTTGGAAAGACTCGTAGTCAACATTATTATCAGTTTTTTAAAAAAATATCCAACTGAAAAATGACAAATTTCAGACGTCTTTAATATTAATGTCATTTATAATCTATTCAATTTCAGTAAACTAAGGCCTTATGACAAAATATTTTCCATAAAATAAAACGACTGAATCTTAAGACAACTATAAATAAAAACACAGATAAGTTCACTAGGAAAATTGCACAGGATAATAAATACTAAGGAATTAGCAGAATTTGCACCAGTAGACAAAGCTATTGACCAATAAGACTGCTCCGAGCCATAAAACAATCGGCAAACAATTGAGGTTAATCTGGCTCAGAAATGGACCAAATTGGAAGCGCAAAGGGAAAAATTCTTTTCTAATCTTGAATAGAAAATTTCATTGATATCTGGTTACTGTTCAGACACTTCGAACTGTCTGTTAAAAGTGTGGTAAAACACATGTCAAAAATAGACGTGTTCTCTCACGTAGGTGTAATGAAATCATAACAAATGACAGGCGTTTTGATAGTTATCATTAGCCCTTTAGTTGACTTCGGGCTTCACAGAGGGGAGGAGGAACATCAAAGTGAGAAGAATTCGGGAGGGGGAACAGAAGAGTGATTCACAGATATAAAAGAAACAGACCGACGCAGAAAGGGTAAGATGAGTACTGTGTATGGATCGAATATGATATACAGTGGAATGATGGTAGTTTGAAGTAAGAAGTCAACTGCCGGTTAATAGACTGGTAGTTTGAAGTAAGAAGTCAACTGCCGGTTAATAGACCTTTTTGCCGTATGGGTATACATTGCCCAGGGTGCACCACGAGGAGGTAAGTCTATTCCACACCCCGGTGTAATGAAATAGTTGTAGCTTATTCATAAAACAGCTGTTAATTATTACGTGGATATTGTCGCTTAATGAAATATTAATCACTTCAGACCAATGAGCCCTCCAGATGTGTTCATGCAAAGCCACACTTAAACATTCAAGGACAGCGTTATCCGATAGACAACGATACTTATTTCATAATTTAAATAAGACTAGGTACAGTAAAGCCATCTTCCCAATCAACAACCACAGCGATGGGCTATACCACTGATCTACATGATATGACTACTTAATCTGAGATTTTATAATATCTGACTCCACATAAGCTTTGGCAAATTATTTAATTTATAGCCATTGTGTGGATGAACACTAGCGACGAAGAATAAAAAGGAGCGCAATCATAATTGGCCTTGATGTGATGCAAGTTGTGACATTTAATAAAAATAAAACATAGGGTTGCTCCTATCGAATACGTTGGGATATTAGTGAATGAAATAGAAGCAATGCAAGCGTGTTTATCTACGAAGTCAAAGATCAAATAGTAGGATGTTGGGATGGAGAACGGCGCTGGTAAAAGAAAATTGAAAAAATCAGTGACTTTCACGAGAGGTTCCATGATATTAGGAAACACATACCATAACGGGACTGGGAACCACTAAATACCAGAATAGAATCTGTCCAACGATTCAACTAAACAGTTAAAATTTTTTCCCAATTTACCGATATAATAAGTTTTAAGAAGTTCTTTAAAATGTGGATACACCTATGGATGCTTAAATGTGCTCACGAATATTTTTATTATTATTTCAAATGTCAGGCTTTATGATATTTATCATTAGCCCCTCAGTGGACATCGATTTTCACATGGGGGGAGAAACATATATTTAGGATTTAGGACAGTTAATAGTAGTTCATTAGTTGTCTTCGGGCTTCCCAGTATCTCTGGCTATCCGTCGTTGTCTTTAGGGCTGGATACTGAATCAGGTGGGTCTTTTCCATTTCATTCTGTAGGTCACATAGGGGGCATGTTGGCTGAGCATATACTACTATTCTGTAAAGGTGCTTCGTCAGGCAATCGTGTCCGGTAAGTAGTCTAAACTCAGCAACGGCTTCGATTCTTGGCCAATCGGCTATGTCGGAGAGTGCTACCGCCCACTGTTTCCCCTTTGTTCGAGCTTTAAGTTCGTTGCACCTCGAAGTCTTGAATTCTCTACTGTTTAAGGTCTGCATTATATGGAAAGACATCGGACGGCCTTTGTTTTGCAAAATCGCAGTCCTATTCTTAGTAAGTGCGTCAGCACTCTCATTGCCTATAATGCCAAGATGTCCAGTGATCAATTGAAGAACTACTCTTTTATTCTTTCTCTCAGTAACTGATACAGTTTTTAACATTCGTATATCTCGGCTGTTTTGAGTGGCTCCCTGTTTCCAATACAGGATCAAGGCCTTTTCTTTGATAATGGAACATATCGTGGTGCTTCCTGTAACCAGGAGCATAGCATCAATTGGTGTTGATTATATCCCTCCAGTAATTAGTCGTAATTAATGGTTATGCGTCTTCTCGAGTGGTTTGAGAATCACCTCAGAGGCTTTAATGAGTGGCTCACAGCAATACAGCTTTATTGGTTGAACAAACATCTTGTAAGTGGTGTTTAAGTTTGATCTTGTACTGCTCCATATGCTACCAGAGTGGCGCTTCAGTACGTTCCGTCTAGAGGAGATTCGTTCCCCTACTTTAGCAGTGTGGCTTTCAAATATTAGCTTTGCGTCGAACGTCACTTCGTGATAAGTGAACTCGTTGATTTTTCCAGAGAAGCATCCTTGTACCTTAAGTGCGGATTCATGTTGAGGTGGGCCAATGAAAGTGTTTGTAATGCGGTTTCCAAGGTGTTGATAACCATTCCGTTGTTGTCGCACCAGATTGCTAATAGTTTAAGTGCATAATTTAGGGCACTTTCGTCCTATCCTAAGCGTTTTTCTTAGGAGTGGAATACCATAGAAAAAGATCATCTGAATATATAATAAGCACTTGATGCCCGTGACAGTCTGTACAAGTGATCGATGAAGACATTGAAAAGAGTGCAGCTTGTGACAGCTCCCTGTCAACATTGAAAAGAGTGCAGGTTGTGACAGCTCCCTGTGGAAAAAAGAGTGCAGCTTGTGACAGCTCCCTGTGGAAGGCCTGTATGCAGCTTGTGACAGCTCCCTGTGGAAGGCCTGTTTGTAAGGTTGTGACAGCTCCCTGTGGAAGGCCTGTTTGTAAATGATTAGATTTGGACAGATCATTTCCATATCTGACTTTACTCGATCTCTGTCCAGTGAATGCTTTTATCCAGTTAAGCATGTTATGCTTTATAATCCAATCTTCGCCAATTTTAGAAATAGATTCACTTTCCATTCTAAGTTATATGCTGACTTGAAATCGGTGAATACAGCTGTAAGAGTATTTCATGTATCAAGGGCATCTATGAAATGTTGGGAGAGAGCGACAACTTGTTGGTTTGTTGATCTTTGTTGCCTAAAGCCTGCTTGTTCGCTTCTAAGAATGTTGTTGGTTTCAAGGAACCGGGACAGACTCGTATTAATAATTCTTTCCATAAGTTTAGCCAGCATGTTTGAGAGGGAGATAGGCCTACAGTTGTCAAAGTTGCAGAGGGACTTTGCCCTTTTTTAGTATTAGAATTGCAATGGCAACATTCCATTCCGTAGGTTCGAGACCGGTCTCCCAAATATTCTTGAATAGTGTTAGATTGATTTCCTTGGCTTTTGACCCCATTCAAATTAGAAACTCCAGTTGGATATCATCTTCGAAAGGAGACATTTTGCACTTAAGCTGTTTTATCGCAGCATTAAGTTCGCGAGTGCTGAATGGATCATTAAGTACAGTGTGTGGTATTGTTGTTTCTTCCTTGGTTAAGCCACACATTTTAACTTGTTTCTTTAAATCTCTTGAAGAGTTCCCGACAAAAAGGCTTTTCTTTTGCTGTTTTGGAGGTTACCCAGGAAGTTGAATGCGCGTTGACTTTCATTTTTTAATAGTTGATATTTGAGATGCAGATTTCGAAGGTAGTCCGTCTGGCTTGTAAGACGGCTTGTCTTAGGACAGCTGACTGTCGTCTCCAGGCTTGTACGTCTTCCGTTCTTCCAGTCTGTTCAGCAGTGTTGCAAAGGGCGTCCCGCTATCTTATCAGTTCCTCAAGGCGTTTTGACTAAAACACTCTAAGTGTTTTGCCTTGCACCGTGAATAATTTTCTTTGTAAATGTGATTATAATATGTGATAATGTTGCACAGTTTGTCAGGATGGTAGTTGTAGTTGATAGAACTTGCATGAGGTTCGTTTTCCACACAGTTTGGGAATCTAGGCCAGCCGGCCTTCTTGAAGTTCCATGATGACTTGGTTAGCATTTTGGGTGTCACGCATGACAGGTTTGTGACCAGAACCAGGATCGTCAGTTATTTTTCGGTGTGTAAGCTCGACAATGTCGCTTGAAACCAGGAGCAAATCATGGGTTGTAATGATTCCATTGTAGTGCAAATACGTAGCAGGATTCTCATTGCTGTAAATAAGTTCCAGAGGGTTGCTGTTTAGCATGTCTTCGATTTCCTTTCCAGCTGTGTTTATGTTCTTATATCTCCATCTGGTGGAATGGGCGTTGAAGTCTCCTAATACTACAGTTTTGTGTGAGATGTTCAGAAAGTCAAAGTTGGGGCTATTCTGGGTTGGATTATAGAATGGGTAAATCTTGAAGTGGTTTTGACATTCAGGTGGATTATAGAATGGGTAAATCTTGAAGTGGTTTTGACATTCCAAACATTTAATCTGATTATTTCGCATATGTCTTGCGTCGAGCCCATGCTCTTGATTAGATCGTAATGTGATATGAGGCCTTCTTTTACTCCAATCAAAATTCCACTTACTACTTTCCGGTGTTCAGGTATGAGATATAAGACGTAACCTGAGATTTGGTAGTATTTGAGTTTGTCATCCGTAAGGTTAGCTTCCATGATCGTGGATATGTCTACAACATAGGTATGCAGGATTTCCTGGATTTGGATCCTCTTGTGACATCCCTCTAGCATTCCCCTGAAGGATCTGTGGAAGTTGTGATTTCTCTTATAGTTTCGTTTCAGGCTGATCATAATAATTTGAATTCAACTGCCAAGTTATAGACTTTTTGTCGTATGAGAATACGTTGTCCAGGGTGCACCACGTGGAGGTAAGTCAATCGCACACCCCGTGTTCACAAATATAAAGGTACATTCTTGCATCATGTCAATTGTGGATGGCAATACAATTACTTACATTGAATTACCCAAAAAATAGCTATGCTTATTCATGATTTTTATAGAAATGAGAAAGAAATTACTTTTTACGTTGTGTCTAAAAGCAGAAGGTAATAAATAATATGATGATAATAAGAAATCAAAATCAAATATATTAAAAATAATCTATAAGCAGCTGATACAAACAATTTTGAGTGTTGGAGAAAACACTGAGAAATCTTACGGAAAATAAACTAGTAGATCAATTCCATCGATTAATTAATCGACCTAATTGAGACCTTCAATTATATTTCAAACTTACACTGATCCAAAAAGGCACTATTATTAAAAGCGCGATATTTACAGCGATGACGTGTATTAGTGACTAACTGTGCCAAAATGAGAACTGCATCGATATCATGAACTTGAACGACTTAAATAAAATGAGAGCATCGAAAAGAAAACGTTCTTTCACTGAATTATCTGAGAGAGGTAAATAAGGGAGTTATCATATTAAAATTTGGACTTACTGGGTCATAAGGATACGAGTCTTGCAGGACTCGCTCAAGAGGAACGCTATTTCCACAATCAACCCACTGATGTGTCTGCCATCGTAAAAGCATCAGGCCTGCAAGAAGATCTGTCGCCACCAGATTCGTCTACAGGGCCAATAGAACCATAACCACCGAATTTGATTTGATTGGTTATTTAATTCACTTAAAGTGTTACTTACCATAAAATAATTACCAACCAACTCAGAAACCATGGCCATAGCATTAGTATTGCTAATTTTAGTGTCCATATCTAGACGACCACAGGAATTACCGACACAGGCTAAGCAACGAATACGACGATGCCACAGCCGGGCAACAAGACGATGAGCCTGAATTTTGTTGAGACGTTGGGAATTAGAGCCTTCTTCCATGCACCAAATGTTTGGATAATGACGCCAAACACGACCAGTTGAATCATACTTCGTGAGAAATAGAAGGAGGTCACACACCACTAGAAATATTCCATAAATGCAGGCAGCCCGTACAAAGACACAGGCCTGAAAATAAATAACAAATGGAATATCGCAATGAAAACATCAAATGAAAAAATGAAACAAACCTTAGAAAGGCAATTAGTGAGAAAAGTTTCAACGTATAGCAGAAAAGAGTACACAATTAGCTCGCAAATTTTGAAAATTAGATCAAAATAAAGAAGTAAAGGGACGTGTTTGCGTTTTTCAATTTCTGCTATTCCACCTTGAGAGCTCAAATAGGCTATGATACATCGTAGAAAGATTTGAATAGAATCAAGAATAACAGCACCATTTAAAACGGTCTAAATATGATACAATTAAAACTCAAACCAAGATACCAAAACTAAATCAGGAAGATATGGCTCGGATTTCCAATATAGGTATGTTGGTAAAATAGCAAGAATGAATCTAGAAAAATATTTTTTAATATGTATATAGTTACCCGATGATGCGAAGACTAATGACAAACAGTGACGATAAGACAAAATCATCACTGCCAAAGCGCCAACCGCGACGAAAAAGTATGATAGCAGGCATTCTTATAAGCAAATTGACAATAAAATATGCCTGTCAACCCATAGAAACTTCAACGAGTTTCTCAGTGTAAGCAAATTACGCGCATATCGTAAGTTGACCAATAATCTTATTCATGTTCACAACGTTAAACAACATTGCATTAATGTTTCACTGCTAATTGCATTATAAAATAATTGCCTTGCTATCAATATTTACTTTGCTTAATGTTTGAATTTAGTAAATCAGTTTAATATTTATGTTTTATTATTATTTCAAATGAACCCTTGGTATTCGACTGCCATGGGTTTGTTGTTATTCATATTTCGGTAAAACATACCAAATCTAAAATCCTTTTGTTTAACAAGCAGTTATATTTTGGTCTGGGTTTAATTGCCATTTTCTTTTTATGCAGTTTTTAATAGTGAACTAGTAAAGTTCACAATATAGGTAGCAATATATCAATCCGTCTAGTTAGCTGCAGTATATTTACTTATTAAGTTAGCAAGTTTAAGTTCAAATTAGAAATAACAGAAGGTATCACATGTTGGTTTTTAAAAATCCAGGTTTAGCTGTCGATATGCATATTTATATAAGATATGACCTTTGTCCATTTTCATTTTATTCTTAACTATTGACCTTTGTGTACCAAATATGAGTTATCATATACGACATTAATTAGTTTCAGTTATCGAAGTCAGCGCAAGGTATCTACCGGCTCCGTGAATTTAAAGAAGAGAGAATACAGTCGATTAAGTTAAATCGATATAATTAGACATGGAGCTTTTTGCAGACAGTGAATTTTCTTAAGTGATAACCCGGTAAAACAGAATTTCCAAAATTTAGAGTATAGCAGTTTGTTTGTATAAATGAATATTAGTGAGATTGAGCAACAAACAAAGGGAAATGAGTGGAGGGCGTTTAGCAAAGACAAATGGGCCGGTAGAAATCAAATAATGTAAAAAGACGAAGAAAATATGTGTTGTGGACCATTGATTGATGGCTAGACGAGTTAAGTCATAAAAAATTTGGTGTATGGAATATTTATTGCTGCGATCTTCGATATTTTGTCAAGAACGGAGGAATATAATAACCGTTTTTTAGGTAATTTGTAAAGTGAAACGACCGTTTTGTCCTATAATGGCAGGCAAAGTTTTACGAACTTTCAGTTTATTTTGCGGCTTCTGGTTCGTATTTTGAATGCAGTGACAGCAGACTAGTTAGTTAGCGCACACGTTCTGCCCAGGGGCTTGCTTAATTTCTGATCTCGGTCAAAATATCCTCCGAATGTTTCAACTGCTTTGAATTCAGATTGCGCGCAGATTGCACAGATACTATTGTGTCTTGTCGCATTTAAGCCAACTATTTCTACAATGATAAATTGCTCAGTTATTAGTGCCTTGTTGTTGAATTGGGTGCGGAGGAATAACAATTAATAGTTGGGGTCGACAACAACATAAGGCAGTTGCAAGAGCGGAACACAAGAGTTGTGCCTCCCGACTTTGATTGAATAAAGCATGGTGAAGATTGGAGAGAATAATGTGGAGATGAGAGGGAAATGTAAGATTCGGCAAAGCACGATTGTGTCAGTTTGTGTTTCTACAAGTGGTTTGATGGAGTGTCTTGAACAAGAAGTAGCGTAAACAAAGTGAACAGTTTCGGACATCAGTGTTGTGAAAAATGGACGCTGTGGCTTCTCTTGCCAAAGAGTTAAACTATTTGAGGTTGTCTACAGGTAACATTGGGTCAGTGCTGTGAGGTCTTGATAGTTAGGCTTCAGAGATTAGTGATTATCTTGGTAACTAATTTAATAATATAGACATTCTTCCTTCAAACGTTTGGGAACATGGAGGAGTAAATTCGGCTGTGTTTTTAGTGATTTGAACCCCAGATTTCACATTAGCGAAGAAATTCAAAGGTGTGAGTTTAATTATACTTGATATATGGTGGTATAATTTTTCGCTACACAACTGATTATTACAGATTGTTGATGACTTTATGAAGCCCTTGGTGATTTCAATGGTCGTTTTGAGAATTGAAGTTCCTTATGAATGGAATTCGAACTCTCTGGTAGTCATTGAGTTTTGCATGTGTGTCCGAGAATGTTCACTGGAAGTTGGCTAATGGGGTTAACATATTGCCAGATTAAGGGAATAACTGCCAAGATTGGTTTCTTGTGGAGGTATTTAAAGGGAACTGGCATTTTGCTTTTCACTCTCCCACTCTCTCTCTCTCTCTCACTCACCGGCATTCTGATGGCGATTTAACCCACAGTCTTGTTTTAGTAGCCATGAGAAATTAAGTTAAAAAATACTGGAGTCTCTTTTCTCTTAATTATTGCTCTCTCGTTAAAACATCAAGAATTCAAGAATTCTTTGAATGCTCTTTCATAGATTTAATTTGGAGTTCAAACATCATTGTCCAGTGATACTAAATTTAGGCTGAATAGCTTATAAATAGCTATTGATCACTCATAAATGTATCTTCTTTTCCAAATCCCATGTCACTGGAATGGGCTTGTTTTCGTCCGTATTCAACTCCAAAATATCGTTCTCGAATTGACTTTCTCATTTGTCATGTCCGTTTTAGTAACCTTAGAATGCCGAGACTCTGAGTAAATTTGTGGATTTTTTGGCCACATTTCTTGATGCTCCACGAAGTCGGTAATGATTATTCTCATTTGGTGTCATTCTCGTTGCTCTTTCCCAGTCTGATGCCGAAATGAAGAATTTCTTTTGTCTTTGAACATTATTTTCACTTATCCCCTTCCATATTTACAACTGATTACTTCCAGACACTCCAGAGACTGTTTCCATAATAATGAAGATGTAATTATTTTTTGATAAGTGTCATTTTCAAACATTTTCAACCTTTTAAAATCCTATCACGAAAGGTTACATTTTCATTACTTTGTAATGTGAACTATTGAACTTCTTTCTTAAGATAGGATATAGCGCCTTTTCAAGTTAGTATTTTACTACAAAATGACGAATTTTAGCCGTCATTTTCCATTCAATTTATTCTATTTCGTTTAGTTTTTTTTTAATTTTCCTGCATTTAATTTGTATTTACACCTGCTTATCGTATGCCTCTGCAGCAAGTTCTGATGATATTTAGATTTATTATACTCTATCCATGGTTTTTAACCTACTTTTACGCCTATTGGAAAGATTTCTTCCTTTTCTTCGTTCGTATTGTATTTGTGATATATCTTGGAAGTTCAATGCTGAAGTGATCTCTAACAGGTTTATTGAAAGTCTAGTCTGTTTGCTCTCATGATGAATATTTTTCAATGTCAGCGAGCCATTCTACAGGTGGATATGTGGTGGAGGAGTTATCACTCAATCTCGAGAACTCTTGAATTAAAATGATTTAGTGTGGATGACTAATTGCTCTGAGTAGTTCTGGTCAAATGGTATTTTTTG
Organism: Rodentolepis nana; assembly: GCA_900617975.1. Lineage (NCBI taxonomy): Eukaryota > Metazoa > Platyhelminthes > Cestoda > Cyclophyllidea > Hymenolepididae > Rodentolepis > Rodentolepis nana. The sequence goes on along the minus strand of UZAE01001033.1, from coordinate 1,262 downwards.
CATGAGGAAGAGGGCTTCTCATGAGACCTCAACGTTGCATCTTTTTCGCGAGTTTGGTCAGTTTTACAGGGGGGGGGGACATGTGCCTTTATCTCTTCCTACCAAACTGATTTGAGAAATATTCAATAGCAGTAATGATCCTCAGTGAAAAGTTGAAATCTGGGTGAGATTTAGCTCAGAATTTCTTTGTTATCCTAACGAAGGCGTTTGAGTGGAATTTTGTTAGGGGGGGGGGGGGTTGGGAACGGGGGTGGTAATTGTTTGGTTTTAAAGCCTAAATTTAATGCAAGCTTTTAACATGCCTACAATATTACTTAGTCTTAGACAGTAGTTGCATTTATCTTAAATTCAATAGCTGTAAGCGAGAAAAGCCAAAGTTGCTAGGTTGAAGAGGAAGTAGAGAAATGTGAATTTCTCTTAAGTTCTTATGAATCTCGATCTGTAATCAAATAATTGTATGTTCACAATGAATTCATTTCATTTCCCTTTCATAAATAGGTTTTGACTCAACACTATCGAGAACACATGATGTATGGAGCGAATAGCATTAATTGCAAGTTATTGTCGATCGCAAGCATGACTAATAAATGAAGTCCCTAATTTGGAGTATATTTTAAAGGTGGATTAGTAGACAAGGGCATTTCTTCGTGATCAATGGAGCAACCACACCTTCCAGGGCATTCGAGTGCGAAATGAATGTTGGTTGGGCTTGCTGTGGTTGTGCATTGCATAAGGTACTTCAAAATAAAACTATAATAATAATGTGTGAAACAGGTGATTAATGAAATACTGAGCTATAAAAAACATCGTATATGGGAAAAAATGCGTTATTTAATCTTTATAAAGTGATCATAAGAATTAAAAATAAATAACACATTTCTCACCAATTTGCATTACTTATTGTTTTTGAGAGCGCTACACTGTCATGGCTGAACAAAGAAATCTCATGCGCACCCAAACACAGACTGGTGGGTGCGGCCGTGCTACTTGTCGCGTAGGAAGCTTGTGAGACGACTCAGACAACCACCAATCAATGGTCCCTGCATAATTTAACAAATCCTTCAATGTATTTTGATGAGTAAGCTCCCTGCCAGTTAACCACATTCAAAATAAACCCATTCCAAATCATAAGCCTGCTTAATCTATGCCTTTGTGGTTGCTTAGCTTATCCTGGGAGCCATTACGATCTAGGAGATCTTGCCATAGAGATTACTGAGCAAAGGTCAAGGCTCATTAGTGTAGCATTCCGCTATGGCATATTG
>UZAE01001032.1:0-15728 GCA_900617975.1 Rodentolepis nana | reverse complement strand
GGAGGAGGGGGGTGGGGTGGGTGGGGAGGGGGGGGGGAGTCACTAAGAATAACGCACCAAGTGACATATAAACCAGTTCATATTACGACTCAACAATGCTGAAATACATCAACCCTCCATCAGGAATAACATGAGTGGAGCCATTAATTATACCCCGACTGTATTGACATAATCGTGCTTGTGATTTAAACAGTTATAAAGCGAAGTTGGAAGATAGGCAACTGATTGTCTCAATGTCGTTAATTTTACAAGTTTTCGAATTCTAAAATCTAGTAAAGTTCAAAATTTCTTTGAAGTACTCTTTCTATTATTTGAGGGGTATTTGAAATACTAAAAAAGTACGATCATGACCATAGTGGTCTTTACATTTTAAGATCTTACAACTTAGTGCTGATAACTGATAAAGGGATATAGTATGTTTGAAATAAATAGAGAAAAGTAATGGCAAAATAATTACTGATACTATTGTCGATTATAAATCGAATATCTACAGGATTAAAGTAACTGCTCTTTTAGTATGAGGGCAAGTTAAATGACTCAGGATGGAATTGTGAAACAATTAAATTTAATAGGCCTCAAAAGCATTATAAATAATGACAATCCGCTTAAAATTGATAAATCAAACTGGAATTCAAATAGGTTGAATCATTCTCAAACTTATTGAAAGTGTGAATTTAATTAACTTTGATACTAGTAGAGCACGGATATACTATCTTTCCCTTATTAATTAATACTATTAATATAAATAGGTAGAAGTAGGTGGATTTTAACCATCCCACAGAATTCCAGTTTACAATTCTCGGTATTCTTTTTGATAATTCAGATTTTAGATGATTTGCAATAATAAAAGGTAGAAAATTAAAAAAAAACATCTTTATATTTTTTTAAATTATCAATTGGCAAAATCTAGACATAGAAGTGCAAGCTTACCTGCTATTATACGGATTCTGTCGTCCGCAGAAGTGGTATCTTCGGCAAGAATAACCTCCTCTGTAAGTAGAATAAAAAAAGGGGTTGAAGAGAGGTTGCAGACAATCAGTGGGTAGACTCTGTTCACTTCCCCGTCTTTGGGCAGATTGTTTAATGGCAAAAAAAGTAAACTCCTCACACCATGCAGTTTAGTCATGTCACATTTTATCAACCCCCCCCCCTCCCCAAATTTCGTTTCCTCAGTAAGGAATTTTATTGCTGCAACAGGTCACAGCCTCCAATCTCACTTTCTGCCCTTACTATCCTCAGACAAATTTGCCTGAGCATGAGAAAAGTATTTGCTTAGGAAAGCCACAAATTGTGTCTTTTGCGAATTGAAGATGAGAGAGATCCATCGCAATTCCTTTACGAAGAGAGGTTCCACATTCCCCCTACTTTGTACTAACACCACCAGGCTCATAGATTACTGAAGATATACGTTAATAAGAACTAAGAATAGGATGTATTGAGCCAAATTCCGAATCAGCAACATTTAACTTCAAATAATTTGCTCAAGATGATCTACTGGCCCCACACACCTTGCTAGAAACTTTGTCCTTCCATTTAAAATGGTACGACCGGAGAACGGGATTGATGCCTATTATTTGGGGGTGTGGGATAGACTTACCTCTATATGGTGCACCCTGGGCAACGTATTCTCATACGTCAAAAAAGTCTATTAATCGGCAGTTGACTTCTGACTTCAAACTACCATGACCCGACAGTATGTCATATTCAATACTACAAAAAAATGAATCCTTGCCACCATTATATGAGCCCTACATGACTAAATGGTTTGGAAGACGAGTATACTATGATAGGTATAAGGTGAATATAAAACCGAAAGGTCCTATTTAGGGTACAAAAATGCTTTTTGTATCAAGTATTGTGGTGCGAATCAAGGGAAACGTGTTTTGTTATAGTTGAAAGATGTAAAGAATTCTGCGATTAAATGAGATCTAACAAATCGTCCAGGATCCCATATAAAGTAAAAGTAAGAGCTCTGTGAGAGACTGCTTTCAAAACAATAACTCAAAACGAGTGATATTGCTAGGGCCATTATATGCGTGCAGATGTTAATTGTTCAAATAGACAAATAGAATATTCGCCATATGTTACACCCACACACATTAGACAAATATTGAGCTTTGCTAAGAGAGTGAATATTTTGAAAGCGCACGATTTGTTTGAGTGGGATAGTGATTACACAGACTAATTGGCTGCAAATATCGGATCGGCAGAGTGCTTGACTTGACTTGGATTGAAGAAGTGCTGACCAATGCTACTGAAGTTGTACTCTCTTTAAATCACCCTGATCACATACACTCTGTATTCATTCTCAATGGATATCCATTATTTCAATTAGATCAAGCAGGATTTCATCAAATGCGCTAAAAGCTGATGCGAAAATATCAGCATTCAGTCTAGAATGAGAGTACGGTGATTGCCGATAATGCTAACTGAAAGTGAATGCTATGGCATCATAGTGGAGATAACCATTTAATGAGAGTAATGAACTGCGCCATTTCTGGATTCTTAAAATGTCTTGAAACTTAATAGAAATTGAATCTTTATGTTGTGAGAATATTGTGCCCTTCATTGCAAGAGCAACACTGATACGTCTTCCAGGCATTTTGAAGATTTTGTACTGGTGAGCGGAATTACCCAAGGGATGGGATACTTCAAAGAGCAAGAAAAATTGCGAATGGGAAGTTCAGTGAGGAGACAAGAGATCAACTAACATCGTTGCACATCCAATAGTACGAGAGAGAGGAACCACGGGTTAAGTCCGGTCTCTGAGAGAGGTGTTTGGAAGTGTGTTTCTCTCTAAGCACCACTCCTGATTAACTAGGTACTCATCGGTACTCTCAAGGGTCTCCAGTGAAACCGGAACACACACACACACACAAATTACTCATTTGAATTAACACCATCGAGCGGGTTTACTAAATGAGCATTTTTATGCTCATTTATCTTAGATAATAACTATAAGTCGCACTAATGCTAATTTAACTTATTTTTTTACTATCAATAGCTTCCAAATACGTAGGCTCCATGCTTTAGCCTATTTTTGATGATTATTGAGAGAAAAATCGAAATTTATTTTTAGGCGGTTGAGATCAAAATGCAAAATTTTTGTAATGAAGCAGTGCATATTTAAGGATAATTTTTTCCTAAAAGTGAGTATAATATGTTAAAAGAAACCAATTATGGCATAATTATTTCCATAATCAGAGTAGAAAAAATAGCGACTTATTGCTCAAATTTAATTTTGAAGTTGAGTACTATATCGAGGCCAGATTAGCATCTTGACCTGAAAAGAGACCAAAATTTGTCCGTTATCTCTTTCGAACAACTTTATTGATACTCATATATATATATATATATATATATATATATATTCTATTTTTTTTATAAGTACGCTTATTCTGCCGCAATCAGTGAACTAATATGATTAATAACTTGGAACCGAACAAAGGCACGATCACCCATTTTTATGAACATATGCCATTGGAGAATGAACGGCTCCTGTTGCCAAATGGAAAAAAAAGCTCAGCTTTATAAAAAGTGTAATAACAAACTAGCAATACTTCTCAGATTGAGAGATGTGGTGTTTGGCAACAATTATGTACTCTCGAAGAGATACTAAACGACCACTCCCGATGCGCAAGAATCCTCTTTGCATTTCAGGATCAAAATTTGAAAAAATATCACTCTCATCTCTTTGTAATTAGTAAAGAAATATTACTTTTATAATTTCTCGTTTGCACTTTATTAAAGCCACGGATACTCAAATTCAACGACAGGGAAAAGGGAAGCCATATTCCACAGCAGTGGTTTCTTAATAAATTAAATTTAATTACGTAGTGATAAAATAGGCGATAAATGGGTGGTGGGTTATTTAAATATGCCCAGGTTTGGGCGTTGGAATCCAGTAATCGCTAATCCAGTACAGGAGAGATGAAATTGGAATTTCTTCTAAGTTTAACAGAATTATTCAATTTAGTGTTCGAAAAACAAAATAAATTTTTTACTTATTTAAAACAAATGGATTTAGCACCATGTGCACTCAATAAAGAGTAGTACATATTACTTATTTTTAACATATTGAAATTTATTATTGCATGACGAAATTTTTTATGCATTTTATTGCCAACAGTTCACAAGGAACAAAGAAGTGGGAATTCAATACACGGAATAATGAAACAGGCCAAACGAGTCCCTTCCGTTCCCCTCTCTTATTAGAAAGTACCCAAACAAAGTACTCAAGCAGACAATTTAAGGGTTACATTGTCTTCTGTTTATTTTTCTACGTACCTGCGTGCTGAATCCAATCCATGTAGCCGCCAAATTCTTTCTCGGTCTGTTGCTGCCTCCTCAGTTTCAAAAATGCCCTTCTCTTCTCCACTCTCTCCTTCTCCTTGGCAAACTCTCTGTCGAATATTGAAACAAAGCAAGCAGTAGAAGTTCAGCTCTAGTTGGATCATTTTTTAAATATATATTAACAAATAATAAAAATGGGGAAAAGATCTTCTCAGACCACAGTGGAGGTAATTAATTGATTAATTACAAGCCCACTGGAAAAAACAGCTCTGCTCAAATTTCTTATATCAAACCTCAAGTCGAAAAGTACTTTTGAAAAATCAATTAACTAACAAATTTTGAGATTTACAGGGAAATATCAAAATCGATCAATTTTGAGAAAATCACACTTAGAGTGCTTTGAAAAGTGATAATCCTAAATGGTTATGAATTTATTCTAGTCTTGGATCAATATTTCGCATTTTCTTATTTTCTATCAATTAATTTGCAGTGATACTTTCTATATTTGGCATTCTCGGGATTGCCTCAAATTCATAATCTTAGGAAGTCAGATCAAAATGATCCTTCGTGATGAAATCATGAAGGAGGTGCAGGGTAGAGAGGATGTAAAGTAGAAAAAAAGTATTCGTGAGACCCTAAAGATGTGGGGGCGTTAACAGGAATGTGAATTTGAGAAAAAATCGAAATAGCATAGGTGAAGAAACGATGTTGCTTACCCGCTCAAAACACCGAGAATGAGATTGAGCATGAAGAAGGAGCCGAGTACAATTAGGGGGCCAAAGTAGAAAGCACTAAACCTATCACCAACGGCATCAAATGTCTGCAATAGAGAGAGAGCATGGCATTTAAAATAAGTGAAACCAAGGCAAAACGGAGGCCACCTCTGACTGGGAGCAATTTACCATGTACATAATATCCGTCCACCCCTCCATAGTGATGCACTGAAAGACCGTCAGCATGGCATAGCCGATGTTATCGAAGCTGGTGATGCCGAAATTGGGACCTTCCCAGTAGCCCTTACAGATGTACCCAGTTGGGCATCGAAAGGATCCATGTGCGGCGTTTAAAAAGCCCTTTGAACTTTCGTTGCCAATATTGCAAGGAACTAGGGATCTGCTATTTGGAATTGAGTCGGGGAGAACGTCGGGGTTGCCTTCAGAAGAGAGATGGAAAGAAGTTCCACGTGTACTTATTGAAAAGTTTAAATTTCGATCAAATCATTTAGAATTGAATTAAATTCACCCCAGACCGCCAGAGCGGATCGGGGTCTTTAGATTTTTTGCAATTAAAAGGGATAAATAAGCTCTTAGACATTTTTCGCTAGACATAGCAGATGCCAATCGGTTTTCAGGTCATGGTAGAAGCGTTTTACTCTGGAGACCTAAGAGCTGCTGCCAGTCACAACACAGCAGTAGTATTGACAGTTGGACAAAATTAACGAAATGAAAGGAAACGAAGCAAATATATATATATTCTTAAAAATCTATTATAGTCACTAAACCCCAGCCTAATGAATTACATAAAGGCAGAAAATAAATGAAAGGAAGCGTTTGCATGACCCTTCTTGATCAAATGACCCCGATCAAGTAGCCCTGAATATCATTGACAGGGCTCAAAGAGTAAAAGATAGATCTTGTAACCTGAACCATCCATCCAGTTAGTATTGTACCACTCCAGTCCAAGGAAAAAAACAATTTAAAAAATCTACTTTGTTTTCCGTATCTTACTAACCCCTCTCTCCCTCCCTATCAAACAGTTGACATTCCGTTGGCCGATTTCAATTGCTTCTGACAACAAAGACCTTGTCAATTTTTCTTTAATATAATGAATTCTAGTCATGAGTAATATTTCTCCTTAATACGGCATTCAATCAATATTTCTTAAACTATTTTACTGGCATGAGTTGCCAGACTCAACTCCTAAACAGGCACATGGAATCGTGATTTTGGCCAGTAAATAAGAAATCACATTAATCTGCGGCATACTTCTGTTTGCTTCTCATTGAAGGTTTGGAGGTTTGAAGTGAAAGTGCGCACTAAGAAGGGAAGGAGATGGCGACTGGCATTAGAATGCAAATTTTGCTCCCCTTAGTTGATGAGACAGAAAGGGTGGGGGGGGGGGGGGGGGGGTAACTTCACAAAAATTGGCCATGATTTCAAATTATTACATGAGTGCATGTTCCAACTTCTTCTTCTTCTTCTCGAAAGTAATCAAATGGAGTCCTCCTCGTGAAATAGCCGAATTCAATAATATCAGAATTAAAATCGGGAAAATTTAAATTTATTGAAGATAGATAGACTATATAAAAATGATATTTTCTTATTTCTCTTCTTGAAACAAAAGACGAGCTTTTCAACCTCTTATTATGATATCCTACAAACTCGAAGCTATATTAAACATTTAATTCACTTGTAGCGAATATTATTTCTATTCTAGTAGCCTCTGAGCGTGTGATTTATCTACAAGGAATCGTTCGATTTGACAACTTGTTGCATTGAAGGGACTTCGTAGATTTCATCACTATGCTGTGATTTGTCGATTATTGGTTTTCTAGGCTCGTGCTTCGAAATGAAAGCCTCTGAAACTTTTCGCATTAGACTGAAAATCATTCCTCACACATATTACTTATATTTTTTCAGTGAAGGCCATCATTTAAGCCAGAGTGCCTCCAACTGCTCCAATATTTCATTTAATTTATCAAAACGAATATTTGGGACCATCGTGACTATTCCTTGGAAGGGGATTTCTTCCACCCTCTTCAAGTTTACAGAATACTTAAATTCGATTTAGTAACGTCAGAAGCAGCATGAATGCTAAAGAATTTTACTTCACATATGTGTATGTGTGTGCGACATATTTCTTTTAATTAGGTGGCATTTGTAATTCTCATCGTATTTTAATAAATTTGAAAGAGAAATTGACACGAATTTTATTCAATTGATATTCATTCTTTTCCTATTCCATCTGAAAATAGGCACCAATAAATTAGAAAAGCGAAAAAAGGGAAGAATAATATAGTGAATCCAAAGTGGTCGTGCTTCGTCTATTTTTAATTAAAACTTGGCAAAAAAAAACAAAATAAAAGTGCATTGGTGAAGGCATGAATGTGAGTATAACGATAGCCATCTGATGATTTAGTTGCGTGCTGTAAGAAAAGGCTGATTCGGGAATCTATTGACTACACGCATTCAATCCTCCTTAATTTAATTATAGCGTGTCTGAAGCTATAACACTATCCCAGTGAATGCAATTATTGGTTGAAAGAAGGATGCATACCTGTTAGAGGTCTGGAGAGTGAAACTTTTTGAGATGCAGTAATTTTGTTCGTCCCAAATCTTAATTTAGTTGAGAGCGATTATCAGATGCAAGAGCTATGAAACGTCAAAATAACAAACACAGTCTTTTAATGGTTAAACTTTAGGGGAGTATTCTACCGAGAACACAGCTGTCCAAGGCACTTTCATAAATCAAATGGGAGAGTTCTGTATTGGTTTGTGGGAGATGTGGTTATCCGCTTTTAACTAAACATTTAGAACGCTGTCTGACTACCACCGGGTATTATCTGAAAATAGGAAATTTATCGTTATTGATTGTGAAAACTATAAAAAATATTTACTTCTTCTCATTTTAATCGAAACATTTAAATATAAGAATTGGACTTTTGCCTAACTTTTAAATAAACCATTGAAAGTCTGAAATACTAATAAATGTAACGTTCTGAGGCTTCCAATTATTACCATCATTATAAAAATTTTAGTCACTACAAAATTTAAGATTTTTGGTCGGAGGGAAGCAACAGAATATGGATAGAAGTAAAATGTTAATAAGGGTCAGATTGGAAAGGAATCCCCATTTTAGTTATGAATAAAGGTCCTGTTCTATTTGATCCAGAGTTATAACCTATTTGCTTATTGGGCTGTTTATTGGTTCAAATTCTCACCAGAGCTACGTAATGGATTTCTGAGAAAAAAGAGAGATCTACTTTAGGGAATTAACTGCTTACTGCCTTGGCTGTTAATTTGGAAGCTTAGCATTTAAATCTCCATGCGATGCTAGTTCCCACTAGCCAAGGTACATGTGGGAAGATAAGAGTTGGTATGCTTTTGACATAAAGTTGTTCCAACCCCTCCCCTGTGTGTTTTAATAAACTTTACCAGGTCTTCATAATTTATTCATTGAATTCGAAGTGAATTAAAACAAATGGAGGCGGGATTCAAACTTCCATAATCTTATTAAACTCCCAAACAAGCTACAACTCACAAACCTCAATAATTACACTGAATTAAACGAATATCCACAATTTATTCAAAGGCATATATCCACGTCACTCTTATTATTTACTCACCTGCTGGACACCAATCAGCGAAAATGCTTATCTGAGATAAACTCAGATAATGGTGCTAGACGGGAATCGGTAATATATATATGGCAAAAGCCGATATGAAAGAATGAAATTAAGTTTCAGCCATGTGATGCTATCCTATTTTCAATCTTCATGTGAAGAACTGAAGGAAAATACGTAGAAGATTAAAGGAGAATCGTGATTATGAATAGATAGACGAGAAATTTGATTTCCCTGAGTTACACTATTGACAGGCTTTGTCTATAAACCAAGCTATTTAGTAAATCAGTTCTATGGAAACTGCTGGAGAAAAAGAAATCGATGGGGAAATTAACAGGACCAATCGGCTACTTCTTGACAAAAGGTGGCAATAATATGAAGCTCACGAATGTGCTCGATTGCTGAATGACAGATTAAATCAATATTCATTAAACTATTCAATTGGGAATATTAACTTAAACTTCACTACTATATTTTTTAGATTTCTCGTAGCGCCCTAGCGGTTACATACGTTAATTCCCCGTAGTTTGAAGGCAGATCCTATTAATACGATGCCCAGAAAGGTGTTTGGAATAGCAAGAAAGAAGAGTATGAGAGTTGAATAAAAAATTGAATCGTTCAAAAAACAGAATGCGAACAACGCATAGAGTATAACCCTAAGATGCTACTACAAACAGAATTGAAAGCCCAGATAACTGTAAAGAGAAAATGATAATTGTATCCACACATAGCGGAAAAGGAAAAATTTCTTTAAAGAGTAACATGACACACACGCCCATTATTCCTTAAAGAGCAATAAAATGGCACAACGACACCTCAAAATACTCATTCAATAAGAAAAACTGAGGCATGGTAAGTAAGTTGCTATTGATACGCTTAGGTACAAAACGACTGAAAATAGTAGCTCCGATTCTATCTCCCTTTACGTCTACATGGTATTAAGTCTCCTCCCCTGAGATATTTTCAAAATTCTTTAATAACATTTTAACGACCTCAGTGATGGAGTTGTTTAACACACTTCTGGGATATGCTGAGGATTATAAAGGTTCTCAATTTTAGTATCATTTAAAAGTTAAATCTTATTGCAATGAAAAGTGACTCTATGTACTTGAAAATTGGCTCGATAACCACGATCCAGTCGATTTGGAACTTGAGCACTGTTAGATTCATATCCCTTGATTTGTTTGAAGTATTCAAGACGCCATCCCACTTATTCGTCCCAAAGTAAGTTGTAGTATAATATTTTTAAACATTAAATAAAACTAAATTAACTTCATAGTATTTTGGAACCCTCGCCATATACCATTTAATAGTAATTAACACCCTTCAAATCTCCCATCCTCACGACACATTTAACATTCAATTTATACGGCTGGAGCAACATTTCCGATTGGTCTATTTATCACTATGCTGGGTTATTTGCATAGCAAATATAGTTGAACAAGTTGTTGTTGCACTTTTCACGCTCTTTATCTATTATCTCAATAGGGGGAAAAAGTAAACATAGAAGGCGCATTGAATTTCCAAGTTAATCGCTTCGGTAGTCTTGAATGTGCAAAACCCTACTAACTGCCCACTGAAAATAACCGGTGATTACTAATTTCACCGTCAGTTAAAAATGAAAGACAATTTTGCTCAAGTTATGAAAAAAATACGCCTTGAAATTAATAGAGGACCTATTAAATACTTCACGGGCGCCACAACTTCTTTCACATTTAGAAGCTAAATCAGAACTCCTCGAGAAATGGATATATTGGCACACAGACGAACATGATCTAGAAGGTATCAGCTCTTGACACATTCGAATGGAGAAAAGTTAAAACGCTTTAGGATCAAAGTTAGTCCAAACAATTAACACTCTCCAGTAGCTGGAGTAATCTAGTGGTAAGAAGGGGGGGGGGAAGGGAACGATTATGAATCCAATCGGGATTTCAAGGAGTAAGAACAAAATTGATCTGCAAAAGCATGGTAAATCAATAAACTCAGTGTACCGTTCCCTATGCGAATCGAACTCTGAGATATGGATAAGCAAATGTAGGGCTGTTCAAACAATTTATATGCCCTAGTCTAAACTTGAGCAAGCTGTTATGTCAAAGCAATGATATAAAGTAACAACTTTGGAAGGGAGCAATTTAAGCTCACGTTCATCGAAACAGGTCATATGGAAGCCTCCAGAATAAAATTCTAATCCAACAATTGCGAAGATAGTGATTGCAAAGAGCAATAATAGACCAATTTGAAGTAGAGGCGCCATAGCTCGGAAGATGGACTTGAGCACAATTTGAAGGCCTTTAATTAAGAAATTAAATTAAGAAACCATTGATGGAAGGCTGCGCTATGAAATGCACACAATACTACTCACTCTCAAAACCGGTGACCAATTTGATCGGTCGCAAAACTCGGAGTGCTCGCAATGCCGGTTGATTGAGGTTTGGCAAAATGTAAGCCAATAGGCTGAAAGAGAAATAAGTAGTATACTTTGCTAATACCCTAGATATGAATAAGATGTATGGGCTTTAAATGGACGGTCTTTTATTACTTCTTAAGTTGCAACTATTCAATTCAAACTGTTTTTTTCTTCTTAAAAAGAGAGGAAGGCGCTATGTTATTGTTTTCTGAGCACAATAGCTATTTTTTCCACGTTTGCGAAAAAATTAGGAGTGGGGGGACATTTAACTGCATTTGGGAGGTCGTAGTAGTTTTAAAATTAACATTTCAAAATTATGAGCAAATCATTTCTTTCTTTCTTTTTTCTTGCAATTTGGTAGACGTTCCCAACTATGACCGAATGACGTATTCCAATGTCCTTACATCTGCCTCATAAAATATTAATGGAAACACTGGTTAGGACGATTTAAATTTATTTTATTTTAGACTATAACTGGAAACTTTTGGAGATTCAAATGACATCCTCCTTGAAAATATGTATTGATGTATATAGATATAACAATTTAATTATTTATTTCTATAAACCAAAGTAATCATTAAGCTTACAAACTAAGTTTAAGTTAAAGGGTAAATGTAACAATTCATTGGCTGAAAGTTTGATTTCCATAATCATTTACTAACGGGGAAATAGGGTTTTCTTAGTGAATCGATGTCTAACATTCAACTTCCTATCGGTAAAAACAATCTATTTTTTTACTTAAAGGACTATTAATGCTCACTTTTATCCATAAAATGGCAGAATAAGAATATGCTTTGGAGTGAGCTCATGAATAAATTTCTCTTAATTGTCAACTCATGGCAACTATATTCTTTCATATATAGCCAATTATAGACTGGGAGATTTCGTTTGGCCAAAAATTTCAACGGTCCTTCTTTGTTTTTTCCAAACTCTAAAATTTTAACTTTCAAGTTGAAATAAACAATTAACTTAATTCATGTGTCGTCTTAAAGTTAACAGATAGATAAAACTATGCTCACGCCTTAACTATATATTAATTGACCATATTTGATGCGGCCTTATTAATCAATAAAATTGTCTACAAGGTTAACTGTATTCACGTACCCAGTGGCCACGACAATGAAATCGATAATATTCCAAATACTTCGTAGATAAGCTCCTTCATTCAGGACAAATCCAAGGGCGGCGATTTTTAACAGAGCTTCAACGCAGAATATTCCGAGAAAGTACTTTTCTGTTTGCTCCTTAAAATAGTGAGGGGGGTGGGGGTGGGGACAAATAAAATTAATAAAATTATGTTTGCAAGAGGGAGGAAAGAGGTTGTCAAAACACTTACAAGACTTTCACTCAATGCTGATTTATCACCTGATGGATAATGACGTTCCATCGCAAGGACGATGCAGTTGGCAGTGATTGTGAGCAAAACCATATACTCGAAAGGCGTAAACCACAAATCAATAGTTAGGGAAAATAGGAAAGGTTTTGGGCAAAACAGCAAGATAATTTTATTGTCACTGAAGGCTATACTAACTAACGTAAAGACAATACACAAACACTCCCTCATGTTATCCCCTGAAATATAGCAATAAGGTTCTATTTAAAAATTTCACTTTATAATTAAAAAGATTTGAGGTGAAATGGAAGTTAAACGCTTCCTTACATTTTACGTATAATCTTTACCAACGAAGTTGTATATTAGTTACTACATACTGGAAATGTTCAAAGAATCATTATACAGTACATATGGTCCATACCAGTCACATATTTAAGTATTTTTATAAAAAACATGTGGTAAAAAGGAAATTTGTGAAGTGTGGACCGACCTCAACTTGCTACGAAATACCGATTTCTAAATCGATAAATGTCATGAGAACTTAAAAGATCCTTCATTACCGTATTCAACATTGAACGTTACTAATCAAAGCCCTTCAATTAGGTTATACGAATTTAGCAGGCATGAATATTGTTAAGTGAAAGCAAACTAGTCACAAAGGTGTTAAGTTCTAAGCTTAAAGAACTCCTACTATTGCTATTTCTGGAAGTGAGCGAAAATTTTTAAGAGGATTTTTAAACCCTCAGCAAAATTCAGCATCTCATTTCCTGTTAGAGTAGACTGCGGCTCGTTTATTTTCGATACTAACGATTTGCAGGCTAAAATGCAAACTTATTGCTTCTTTTTAAGAAAAGTTCCTTATTGGCCCAATTTGTATAAGATCAGCTGCTGTGGAAAAGAATTATGACCCATTTGTCGGGAAGCTATTCTGTAGTCAGGTTTCAAAAACGTAAATTCTGAATGAAAGTCCCTTAAATTGCATAAACTTATCTGTACATGGTTAAATGGGAATAAAATGTAAAAGGATATCCCCAATCGATGATAATCCGAGCATATTTCCGAATTACATTCTCCTCGGAAAAGATGAAGAGAAGTTTATTCCCAGATTTTATTGGCTGCGCATCAGGGTCATTTTCTGGATTAAGGGTACCTTGTTCTGGTCTGTGCACATAACAGGGTTGATGGTAATTCAATGAAGTCTGGGAACTACCCTGCAGTCTTTCTTGCATTGCAGATGCTGCAAGAAATCCCAATGATGCCATTCCCGGCTTTGAACTTGATGCGCTACAGGCTCCATGACCCTCCCTTACGCTGCAATCAATAGGACTCCGGCTATTTGCATAATCTTCCTCTGGGGATGCAATCCTAGTCATAGTGAATTCGTTCTATATACATTATCGTTGAGTCATGTGATGGAGAAGTCGGATGGTGAAATGAAAATGACAGAAATCGATATTCGGGATATAGGCTAAGCAACATATAAGCCGTCCCTCAGATTAAAAAATAAAACATCCACAAATCCGGTCTGTAGGTTCGCTCCAGTCTCCCACTAAAACGCTCATTCTGCCGCGAAATTTCGCTTCACTCAGCTTGCGCATTTGAGTGCGTACACCATCCTCCGCCACGTTCGCACCAACACGCGTGATTTTCGTTCAACGTTGAGGTGCGGGTGCGCTTATAAGTGCGTTGTATGACCAAGTGAACGATTTGACTGCTGACCACTTACTCACTAGCTCACTGAAATTAACCAATAAAACGACCTAGACGTATTTTCACTGTGTGAACGCAGCATGCAGTGCATGCGCGTAGATGCGTAGCATTAGGGACCTCGCACCATGTAGGTGTCGCAACTACTATGAGAGGACGTGAGCTGAAGAACTTGTCCCTATATGTATGAACGCGTGAAGTGCGTGTTGCGTGGGTGTTGGCTGGGCTTAGAGATGGATGCGCGCGTGTTCAAACTCCCGTTTAATTTGAGTTTAGCAGCTTCTGGCTTGTAACTGCTTCTACTTGGGCTTAGTTTTGTCCCTTAATGGGCGCGTCATCGATCCTTTGCCGGGTACTGATGATGCAAAATATAATTGCGTTGATAAAGACTTCCTATGAAATTAGTTGTCTTCACTCTCACCATTAACGATGAAATCCTAGGCGTAAAGTAAAGTGTATATCCTATGAATTTTATTGAACCATTTGAACGCCTTTAGGTAAAATTTAAAAAGAAACGTATTTTCTTATAATCATAACCAAAGAGGTTATTATTATTTTTGATAAATAGAGGATTATTTAGTTGAAGGAAGAATGCCATCATGTGATTATCTCCCCTTGGAATACTTTCGAATACACTGAGAGATTTGTTTAAAAAGCTATTATAATGATGTTCAGAATTGACGTTGTGTTTTTAGGGCACTCATCAACAGTAATTGCATATCCACGGAAATATCAGGTCATATTATCTTCTGCGTCATTAAATTTGTACAAAAAAATAAGTTCGCGTTGTCATCATTTGCTAGGCATGAGTTGTGATCATTTGCACGAATGTTCTTTTGCCCAATAATCGCTAAGATGGTGCTTGGTTTACGCCTTGGATACTACCTTTTTAACTGCTAGATATTCTTTTATCAGAGCTCAGAAGCAAAAGGATTTATTTATCCTCCCAGGGAATTTATGGAAAAATGTAAGAACTATTTAAGGTCAGACGAGGTCAGAGCATGCATTCTCCAAATAAGTAGAACTGAAAAAGTGAACAAATTAACAAGTCTAATTTTAAAGGATAACGTTTCCACCTGGTAAACGTAACTCTATTTGAACGAAATTTAGTGAGGGGAATAAGGAGATTGAAGAAAATATTGGTCCACTCCTAACTTGCAAATTTTGTTGATATTATTCTACTTCTTCAAAACTCAACTTTCTAAGGTGACGTGCAGGATATGATATCAAACAATTCGCTTTTCTCTGACAGTTTGGACAAGCTCTTAAAATTACGTCAGGCACAATTAAAAATAAAAATGTCGTAATACGATTTGGGGCAATATTTGTGAGGTAAGTGAAATTGATCATATCACCAAGCTAGGTCTTATAATTTACCGATGAACTTATCATTAACATATGTGCAGTCACCTCTTTGCGCATCAACCCTGAGTATAAGTGTCTATAATCAGTGATTGACTGGGTGTGCGATAGACTTACCTCCACTTGGTGCACCTGGGCAACGTATACTCATACGGCAAAAAAGTCTATTAACTGGCAGTTGACTTCTGACTTCAAACTGCCATGACCCGAATGTATGCCATATTCGACCACTTCCACAGTACTACATCACATTTTTCTAAATTTTCAACCTTCGTCTTTGAAAC
>UZAE01001031.1:0-15730 GCA_900617975.1 Rodentolepis nana | reverse complement strand
TTATTATTAGACATGTGGGACTCGTTATCGCTTCTTGCGTCATCGTATGCCTGGATGTCTGCTCGCCAGGATTGGGAGGTGCGGCTGTACAACTCTGTGTGCAGCGACCGTACAAACAGTGACCAATCATCAACCTCTGTTTAACCTAATCCCCCATCCTGATCATGAGTAGCTCCCTGCGTGTACACTTTATCCACAATATACGTCCTGAGTAAACGTGCTCCGTGCTACACGTCTGTTTCCTTTATAGCTGGGCTATGGCTTAGCTGGTTCTGGGAGTCTAGCTTGATGTTGGAGAATCTGCCATAGAGATTTCTGAGTCAGTCAGGCTTTACTAGCGTAGCAATCCTCTACAGACATAATAAAGATCAGTCATTTAAACCAACTGGTCCAAAATGTTAATTACATAATTATTTCGCAGTGATATTATAAATAATTTCTATTGAAAATAGTATCACTCAAGCCATTCTTCCTTTTGTTATATTAATTACTTACTTTTATCTGAAAAACCATGATATGACGTGGTGAATTTAAATCCATTTCATTTGTAATCGAATACGATTATATCACTAGTAAAGGTGCATTCTCAATAACCCTGGTAGGAACAAAATAGTAAAGTTATAAGGTTACCTAGCATTATATAAAGGTATATCGTACCCAAAAATTAAGCCATAATTATGAAGTTTAACTTTCCACCAATTCGTTAGGAATTCGATTATTTTGGTATCAAAAAGAGATCTATTTGCTATTTTACTTAAACATAATAAAATCAGACGAGATATCAAAGCTGACTTAAGTTATTAGCAATAATAATGAGGATTGCAAAGTCATGAACTATTAAATTAATTAAGGTTTTTATTTCGAATTTGGACCCATTTATACAAAAATTGGTTAAGTGTGTAAGTATGGTAAGTAAAATGTTCATTGTTCAATCATTACTCATCTATGAAACATTGAAAATATTCTCTGAATGGTCTTTTAAAATGATGTGTTTTGAAATAGCCAGGTATATATTAAAGTCTTGATGAACCTTTAAAAGTAATAAAAATATTATTTTACTATACTAGGTTAAATCTATGTATAGGAGATATTTCTATGTAAAAAAACAAATAAAAATCTTTGTAGTTAATATGCACTTACTTTATTTTTATGTGATGTACCGCAAAGTTAAAATATTGCTCCTTAAAATTCGAAAGTATGAGTAATAAAAAAAGTGGGAAATGCTGCAGTTATTGGGCTTTATCTATATATTATTATAGTTCTGGTGGACAAATATAAATTGTTGATAGACTTGGCTTAGGTTGAAGTATTTATTGTAGAAATCTGCACATTCCTTCTAAAATATCAAGAGCTACTGACTGGTTCAATCCCACTTAATCCTCCCCTTTCAGTGTTATATAACAGTATCATATTCGATTAATATATCAATAAGCAGGTTTAACGAATGACTTATTTCGTAAATTAGACACCTAGCTGATCGCCTGGAGGTACAATTATTTTCAGAATGGTTGGGGAATAGACAGTGGAAGCGGAGAAAGTAAACAAATGGAAATACCTGCCACGTTTATCATTAGCACCTATGATAAGATTCATGCATTTGGAAGCGGATATTATATTAAGACTGCCAACTGCGTACTTCTTTGGCATTGGTTTGTCAACTTGTTTGTAGTAGGTGATGGAGTGTCATGGTCAGTAGTGACCTCCTGTCAAACAATTTGGTTAGTAGCTTAGCCTAGGGGCTTAAATCTTATATAACAAATAAATAATGAAAGTGTTTAAAGCTTCAATATTGTTTCAAATGTAGGATAATGTGAGATGTTATTATTTTTGAGCGAATATCATATAATTACAGAAATTTAATGGTGATTCAAAGAAATATTCGCAATGATTTATCATGGCATCAAGGAGAACCAGAGATAAATTAATGCATTTCAGAAAGGAATTTCATAAAAATGGCACTTAAAATTATCGAGAAGTAACAAATCCAAATAGGAATGTGACTCACATGAAATTTAAATGTTTATCATTGATTCATTCTTATTATTTGCTTCGTTCAGAACACATCTGTTCCGATTTGACATGAATTTTTATTATGCTAAAACTAAATGGGAAATGTCAAAAGAATTAACAGATTTTTCATCGATCTCGATTATGGCATTGTTTAGGAAATTATGGAAACTAGCAGATGTTATTTTTAAAATTTCAATTTTATTAACTTTTATCTATTTATTCTGTTATAAAAAAATTTGAACAGTACATATTTTTTAATTATAAAATAAAGGTAACGTATGAAAACCCATTCGAAAAATTGTAATAAAAACAATGGAAATGCTAAGTTGTATATGGTATAGATATGCATGTAAATCTGCAAGTTCCAATATGTTTTAAAAGGGGTAAAGGAAAGACGCTAAACCTTATAAATGACGAAGTGTATTTAGGAAAATTTGATCTATTGCTTTACTCCATGTAAATAGAATTTAGCAAAAAATACTTATGTTCTACAATAAAAGCTAAATTATTCCAATTAATTAAAAGCAAATTAATTCTTACTTGAACTCTAACGATTCATTGAAGTTATTACCTCTTAATTAGCTTATGACAACATAGTATTTTAAAATGTCTTTCGGAGCGTTAGAACTGACCTTTAATCTGTAAGCGCCCATTTCGTACGCTTATGATGATCGATGTGGCCGGGGCTGCTTTTTCACTTCTTGTTGCTGGAGGTGGTGTATATGGATATGCGAAAGCTAGTAAATCAAATGTATTTTATTGTGACAATTTGTAGGAAGCATTCCTTCCCTAGTTGCAGGTCTCACTTTTGGTGCCATTCTTTTTATCGGTTCTCAAAAGTATAGCAATGGCGATCCTCGTATCCTCTTTGGTAATCTAAAATTATTTTTATTCTCTTTCAAGGTGGAAGTTTTTCTCTGGCTGCTATAATGGGTTCAAGATATGCCAATACTGGCAAATTTATGCCTGCTGGAATCATATGCATTTTAAGGTAATTGGATTATTATGATCGACTTTTGCCTATTAGCACGGCGATGGCTATTCGCTGCGGACATACAATGTGGAGACGATACAATTCAATCAATAAATAGTAATTAGAGGGTTTTGATTATTGTTACTCAGGTGAATTTTAAGATGTTATACTGCATTCGAAAATTTATCAATTAAGCCGCATATTAAAATAAAAATTTATTTTAACACTTATATTCCGTGAATTTGTTTTCAATTATACTGAGTTAAATATATATTTCTCTTTCAATTTGTTGGGTTTTTTGTTAGTTGGCTTGTACATTTTAATTAATTACTTTTAATTAGTTGAAATGGTTTGCTTCTTGATTACCAACCAAAGAACAGCTGTTATAATTTGCATCTTAGTGTTATTGTGCAGTTAGAAATACGATTATTGTTCGTGGAAAAGTTAATGATTAAAATTATCTGAGAGCAAATGTGGATCATTCGTGTAAGTTACTGTATATTTTTATTAACTATTTGTAAATAAAAAATTGAGGCATTCATTGATATGACTAAAGATGAAATGTAGTGATAGGTCGGGTTTTGCTTCTTAAGTTTAAGTGTGCGAAATCGATAATGCTGATAAGCATCTAGCCTCTTTTAAATGCCTCTTACTTAAATGATAATTTAAAAGTCAACACGCATAGCACTTTTCGGAATGAACAACCGCAAACAGCAATTGACGAAAACCAAACGCAGAAGCTTAAAATCGTGCCAAAATGATAAACGTGTCAGTATAATGCGGGAGTTTGCATTTTTAACGTCCTATTTTGTTTGAGAAAAGTCAAAGCGATAAAGAGTCAGATCATTAGAATTGTCATCCTTCAGAAAACAAAATAGCTTGCGAAGAGTAGACGACAAGGTTCAATGGTAACAAAAAGTCAAGGCACACGAATTCACATCTACTCTGATCAGTCAATCAACCGGTTGGTGGATTGACCGAAGACACGAAAGGGATGGTGCAAAATCAGCCAGTTCATTGGTCATTGGTGAGAATGAAAGTGAGGAGATGGGGTGAGAGGGTGGAGTCCTCAATTTCGATTGGCAGATGATGGGGAGGGGCCACAGAGGTGACTCTCAAACCACTCGAGAAGGCACACAACCAAGCATTACGACTAATTACTGGAGGGATGAAATCCACACCCATTGATGCAATGCTCCTAGTTACAGGAAGCACCACAATATGTTCCCGTATCAAAGAGAGGGCCTTGATCCTGTATGAGAAGCTACTACGCAGTCCCATGGATACGTTCTTCAGCACCTATGAGAATTAACCAAGACATTAATCTGGTCTAATACAGAAAGCCATAGAACTGAAAAAAGCATCCACCTATAAGAATAGACCAAGACATCTGAAAACACAATCTAGACTGTACATTCCCATGGATAAGTTCTTCAGCACCCATGAGTACCATCAATCTGGTCTAATACAGAAACTATAGAACTGAAGAAAGAATTACAAATCGATGACAAACCAAAAAGCTGAAGAAAGAATTACAAATCGATGACAAACCAAAAGGCCCCTCTCTACCCATGATGTAATGCGTTACACCCAACTGCTTGACTTCTTCAGAAAATCAAACACCCCTCCAGAGCAAATGGACTCACTGGCCCTTGAGACAATCAATGTCAACTATCCTGCAGATCAATGGCTCCAAGTCTTCACTAATGGGTCATACATAGAAAGCCAAGCAAACATTGGTGCAGGTGTCTATTCTGAACTCTTCTCTTTCTACAAAGCAGAGGGACACAATAGATCCGCTTTTGAAGGAGAAATAGAGGCCATTAGGATAGCATTATGCCAATTATGTTGCCTGGATAAGAAATTCACCAAAGTGGTGATACTTTCGGACTCACAGTCAGCAATAAACTCAACTGGAAACAGAGAGCCACCCAAAACAGCTGAGATAAACGAATTTAGAAAACTCTATCAGCTGCTAAGAGAGAGAAAAAAAACAGTGGTCATACAATGGATTCCTGGTCACTGTGGCATTAAATGTAATGAGCTTGCTGACACACTTGCTAAGAATGGGACAACGATTTTGAAATGCATGGACAGTGGACAGTGGCAGCCGTTGCTGAGTTTAGACTTCGTACCGGACACGATTGCTTGGCAAAACACCTTCACTGATTGGGAGTATACACTCAACCCACATGCCCCCTATGTAACCTACAGGAGGAAATGGATAGGACCCACCTGAATCGATGTCCAGCCCTAAAGACAAGGACGGAAAGCCAGGGATACTGGGAAGCAAGAAGACGGCTATTGAACTGCTATTAATGAACTGCTATAAATGTACCCACGAATTGCTATTAATTAACTGCTATAAATGTACCCCCTCCATGAATTGTATGTACCCCACCCCCTCTTGGGGGAAGCTGAAGTCAAAGTTTAAGGGCTAATGATAGAATGAACTGCTATTAATGAACTGCTATAAATGTACCCACACCCTTGGGGGAAGCTGAAGTCAAATTTTAAGGGCTAATGATAAATATCACAAAGCCTGCCATTTGAAAAAAATACATAATGATGGGGAGGGAGGAAGAGTTTCTTACTGGATAAAACCATTGGGTGGTTTATTTTTACCACCACCACTGGATTGATGATTACTGCTTCCACTAGCTAGAGGTTGTTCAGTTCTTTTTCCTGTAAGAATGTCATTCACAATTTGTAGGGCTACCAGTTTAATTCTTTTAAATAACCGGTTTCCTTGTTGAAAAAATATTGCTACTGATATATAGCTAGTACGGGACTGAATTTCATAATATAGTTTATTCATTTCAAATGGCAATCGTTTCGATTGTTATTCTTAACCCTTTAGCTGACTTCGGACTTCACAGAGGAGAGGAACAGCAAAGTCACATCAAGTCTTAAAGAGGAACGGAAGAGTGAATCACGGATGAAAAAGAGACAGACAGACACAAAGGAAGAAAAAAAGGTAAGAGGAGTACTGTGGAAGTGTTCGAATATGATATACAATGGGGTCATGGTAGTTTGAAGTCAAATGTCAACTGCCGCCTTTTAGCCATTTTTCCCCTGTGAGTATACGCTTTATAGGTTGCACCACATGGAGGTATGTCTATTGAACACCCATTTACAATATGATAGACATCCACTGACATCTGTATTCATTGATTCTTTCCCATTAATTAAAAAGAACATGCTTGCCAATTAATCATCAAGCATCGTAACGTGAACGCCGAAAATAGTAGAGATGGCTAAGGACTTAAGAGTCGTTAAGTCATGATTAGTTAAAATCATGAGGTAATTAGTAACTTGCTCTAAATCTTCAGTAAATTTTGTGCGTTAAGGCTGTTAAATTCGTGATGGTCACCACTAAGAAAAATGGTAAGTGGTATTCAAGTATTAAATTATTAAAAATGGAAAAAATAACTTCTGTTTACTTCATTATTAGGAAAACGCTGACCATTTGTAGCCAAGAGAACAATGAGGCAAATGTTTATTTGGTGAGTTATTTGGGTCTTACCTGGTTAGGGTGCAAAGAAAAGATCCACATTATTGTGAAAAATTTTTCGAAAGGTGGTAAATTATCGTTTATGGCATTATGGACACATTTAAGATATTTAACTATGAGGCTCATTCTGCAAATTTTTATGGGCATAAAAGTCATGTGCACTCACATGCACGTACACAACAATTTTATATTCGTTTAGATTAATCCCAAACTACTCTTTGAGTCACATATCCATTTCAAAAAAGAATATCAATTTTATTTTAGGTTTTAAACTTTAAAATTATTTTCAATATATAGCGTTCTTTACGAAATACAATTTTCAATTTTTGTTTAATACATATTTATTTACCTTCAAGGACAAATCTCAATACATCGTAATTTGTGGGCTTTCAATATTCTCATTTTGACATGCCCGACATACCTGGTACTCTCCTTGGACTCATCATTTGTGGTAGCGGTCTCTATGCGATTGCAATAAAAGGTAACTCAAAGGTATTTTAAATTAATACATTGCAGGAAATGTCCCTTCCTTAATTTCAAGTATCGTCGTTGGTATTTTGCTCTTAATTGGTGCCCAAAAATATAGCAATGGAAATCCGCGCTTCCTCCTAGGTAAATACAAACTCATAATGTTCACTTAAAAGGCAGTAGTTTACTTCTTGCCTCTATAATGGCGTACAGATATGCTATTACCTTCAAACCGGTACCACCTGGATTGTTTCTGCTTTTGAGGTAACTCTGTATTTATGACTTAACTTCATATTTTAGCACGTTGTTGGCAATTCGATGCGGTTATACATTGTGGATTAATAGTCAAAAAACCAAGAAATAGTATTTTGTCATCCATTTAATTATTATCTATTGAGGAAATCCAAATTAAATAGTCTATTCTCAAATTTATTAACTATGACCAATTAGATGATACAAATGAATTATGTGTTGCTATGTTTCTTTGTAATTACTTTCAGTTATACAATGATAAATAAATCTATTCCTTGATCAATTTGTTGTGTTTCGGTGTTAATTGGTTTTAGCAAATTGAACAGCACTCTTCCAGTTATAAGTGGGACACGATATCGCTGTGTGCGTCATCGTATGCCTGGATGTCTGCTCGCCAGGATTGGGAGGTGCGGCTGTACAACTCTGTGTGCAGCGACCGTACAAACAGTGACCAATCATCAACCTCTGTTTAACCTAATCCCCCATCCTGATCATGAGTAGCTCCCTGCGTGTACACTTTATCCACAATATACGTCCTGAGTAAACGTGCTCCGTGCTACACGTCTGTTTCCTTTATAGCTGGGCTATGGCTTAGCTGGTTCTGGGAGTCTAGCTTGATGTTGGAGAATCTGCCATAGAGATTTCTGAGTCAGTCAGGCTTTACTAAGGTAGCAATCTGCTACTTAAGAAATGGTTTGCTTCTTGTTTGCCAACCGATCGGTAGCGTTGTTATTTTGTGGTTTGTCAATAGCATCGTAGGGCTATCTTTGAGTTTGAAATATGATAAATGTTTGCGAAAATTTCATGACGAAAAGTCATGTAATTGAAGTACATATTCGAATCGAATTTATGAGAAAATAATAAATAGGTTATTGTGAACTTTCTACTGAAGAAGTTACAATTTATGATATAACTATTCGATTGCACAAAGGATTGAAGAACCTCAATGCTTCCAATCAGACTGTTTAAATATTAAATCGAATTTTGCTAGTCAGTTCTTCTCAATTGTACTCGTTTTATAGTTTAACTAGATGTTATTTTCCCATTGATGCAATGATATTGATCCTCATGCGTAAAGTGTACCTTGTTTCATTTGATTAGGCAACATGACGCTCTTTAGCTTGGTATCGTTAGCCACAATTTGCATACTAACTGAATGAGTATTAAATAGAATATGCACTTGCTGCGGGATCTTACATTTTGAAAATTGGTAATGTAAAAGAGCATGCTTCGTGAGATGGGTGAGCTTGATGGAACGATTTTACATTTTGCTCCACAGCATATTTACGGTGCTAATACGTACGAGCCAAGATTTACGACAAGTGCATGTGAATTGTGCTTTTCTGGATCAAAGAAGTACTTATTGTCTGCATACAATCAAAAGAACGACTAATTTATTGCCTGTACCTACTTGGGCGTAACACATAGTGCATATTTCACAAGATGATTGAAATCGGGGTCTTTGAAAGAAAGGGAGCACAGAAGAGGTTGGTTTTGTTGACCCTCGACAGTCACAACCTCCAGTTTAAAGAAAGGTAGGTAGCCTTTGTTGGCGTGATGGTGCGAACAAAAAGCACTCAATATTTCGCCAGAACTTTGCAATCGATCAGGTATGATCATTGTCTAGCTATTGTATGAAGTGCCTTATAAGAAAACTGACATCTGAAAATGAAGCCAATTAACCACATTGAATTGAACACTATTGTCATATAAATTTATTTTCTAATTGTTTAAATGAGATGTCAGTCCCAATAACTATAAATGGCATGTTGAAATAACCATTATGTAGATTTGATCATGAAAATTCGAGTTTTTGTAGTATTTCCTATATTTTTAATAGCAAATGGCAGTTGTTTTGATAGTTATCATTAGCCCTCTAGTTGACTTCGGGCTTCACAGAGGGGGAGAGGAACATCAAAATGGGAAGAATTCGGGAAGGGGATAGAAGAGTGATTCACAGATGTAAAAGATACAGACAGACACAGAGGCCCAGAAATGGTAAGTTGAGTACTGTGGTAGATGTCGAATATGACATACAGTGGAGGTGATGGTAGTTTGAAGTGAGGAGTCAACTGCCGGTTAATAGACTTTTTTGTTATATGATTATATTAGGTTGGCAACTAAGTCATTGTCAATTTCAAATAAGAAGGCAAATTCGGAATTTTTGTTTAAAAATATAACTTTATTCAATTAGATATTGGCCGTTCTTGTCGATGACCTTTTTCCATCGTTCTGGCAGAGTAAAAATTCCCCGTTCGTAAAATGTCTGGTCTTTGCTATTAAAAAACTGAATTAGGTGTGATCCGACATCATCCGCGTTGTTAAACATTTTACCATTTAAAGAGTTTTGCATGGAACGAAACAAATGGTAATCCGAAGGCACAAGGTCAGGGCTATATGGTGGGTGTGACAAAACATCCCAACCCAGTTCCAATCATTTTTGCCGAGTAACCAAAGATGTGTGGGGCCTTGCGTTATCATGATGGAAAACAACACCCTTCCGATTTGATAATGCCGGCCGCTTATCTTCAATTGCATCCTTCTTTCAGTTTTTCGAGTTGTTCAACATACACATCTGAATTTATCGTTTGGTTCTGCGGCATGAGTTCAAAATACCAAATTCCTTTGTGATCCCACCAGACTGACAGCATAATCTTTTTGGGGGGTGAATCTCTGCTTTTGATACTGTTTGTGCTGGTTGATCTTGCTTCACCCATGATCTCTTGCGAGTAACGACATTGTTATAAACTATCCACTTTTCGTCGCCAGTAACTAGGTTCTTCCTCGGAAATGGATCATTCTCATTGCGTTTCAGTAGCGGCGAATCACAGATGCTAATCCGTTGCGTCAAATGAATTTCCTTTAACTGGTGAGGGATCCATAAATCAAGTTTCTTGACATAACCAAGGGTTTTTCATTTTTTTTCAATGCATGTATGCGACACATTGAGCTTCTCTGCAATATCTCGTGTTGTGCTGTGACGATTTGAATCGATAATGGCCTTGATATGGGTTTCATCCACTTCGACTGGGCGGCCAGATCGTTGTGAATTTTTCAGTGAAAAATCACCGGAACGAAATCTTTCAAACCAATTTCGACATTGCCTTTCTTTTAAGGCTTCATCTCCATATACGGCACATAACTTCTTTTGTGCTTGCGATGCGTTCTTGCCTTTTCGGAAGTAATACAATAAAATGTGTCGGAAGTGCACGTCCTGTTCTTTCATTTTTAAATTGGGATAAAAACAAGACTAAAGAACTAAACAAAAAAATTTTTTACTAATTAACCTAGAAGCCCATACAGTAAGAAAAAAATATAGGTTAGATGCTCTGGCCACGTTAACAAAACAAAAGAAAGTATAGAGTGAATCCGTCAACAAAAACAACAATGACTTAGTTGCCAACCCAATACGTTGTCCAAGGTGCACCACAAGGAGGTAATTCTATCCCACACCCCGTATTTCCCATATAATTATCCGTGACTCAAATTCAGTTAGGAAATTTAACGCGACATCATTACACTTTTTTGGTTGTCCCACCTTTTGGACTCATTTAAATTTTTAGCCATAACCCATAGCATCGGACAGTACGCATGTAACACCAAACGATGGGAATGCATACAGCCTTGCAGACGTTAAAGCCCTGATGAAGTTGGACGTATTTACCTTTAATGATTAAAGGCAATTTATGAGCATAAGTACTATTGAACATTTGGTGGGCTATATGATTTCTTCCTCCATCATGCCTGAACACCGTCTAGACTCTAACATCTACTTGTCAGACGTGTGGTTGCCTATTTGTGAAAAAATTTGACATCAAACCCTCTAATCTTCTAGAAAGCACGTTGCCAATCATCTCAGTAGTTTACTTGGGCTGAAATGCTGTACTCACAAGCTGATCACGGTATGGCTTACCAGTCTGTTGGCATTCTAAGTTCGTTAATTTTGAGGCTTAAAATTTTTAATTGGAGTGAAATCGTCTCCAAGATGTTCATTGCTGTAAGTTTGGATAACTAAAAGCGACAACAAGCAAACTTGATGTTCTGCAAACTTTCACATTATGCCAGCTATTGTTGCCGGATATTTGCTTGACCTTCCGATTTTCGGTTGGCAGATTAATTCTGTGAAACATCCAGTTGACGAAACACATCCGCACATCAATGCCACAACACGTTGACAAAATATTGCGGTGATTATGTTGGAAAATACTCTATTGGTTTTCTCTTTTCTTGGTTAGGCGAAATCCTTATGATAAAATTAAATTGAAAGGGGGATTTCATTAACATGCGCCTCTTAAGAGAGAAATTGATCGAATTCAATGAAATATCAAATTTGAAAAATAGTCTTCATTCACATAGAGTCTGCAGTGGCATTCATCAACAGTGATTTATAAATATGTGATATCTGAATAGTTAGAAGATGGTGCTGTTGACTGCTTATCTGATAAGCAAGAAACACGAACGCAGTCAACATTCTAATTTCGGGGTGCGCAATAAACTTATCTCCACGTGGTGCACCCAGGGCAACGTATACTCATACGACAAAAAGTCTATTAACTGACAGTTGACTTCTCACTTCAAACTACCATCACTCCACTGTATGTCATATTCGACTACTTCCACAGTACTCTTCCTACCTTTTTCTACCTTTGTGTCTCTCTTTTACATCTTTAAAACACTCTTCTGTTCCCCCCCCCCTCTCTCGAAATTTTTTCCACATTGATATTTCTTCTTTTCTATGAGGTCTGAAGTCACCTAAAGGGCTAATGAAACTGTCGAAATGCCTGCCAGTTGTTATAAATAAATAAATAAGCATTCTAATTACCTCAACTCTTATTCCATTAACATTTTCAAATCTCAAAAGTCTCCCAACACGCCCTGCTATTCTCATACTTATTGCATCACAATTGTTCAATGTATCTGCCCTAAAATCCAGCAACTATTTGCAGTCCCCTGGGAAGATCATCTGTTATTAAAAAAATATCCTTAAGTTTTATTCCAGGAAGAGATAGCTATTCTGGATGGAGTAAGTACTGGTGTAAAGATATGGAGATAACACAAAGGCAGCCAGTCTTACCTCCAGCAAATCAATTCTCATTAATACAGCACCAAAAAGAGAAGTTGAAAATTGGGTCAAAAAGAGCGTTAAAAATATGTACCAGCTTGCACATTAAATATTTGGTATTTTGCAAAAATGTTAAAGTGAAAAATAGAAATAACATTAAGACACGAAAGGGATAGTGCAAAGTCAGTTAGTTCATTGGTCATTGGTGGTGAGAACGAAAGTGAGGTAGATGGGGTGAGAGGGTGGAGTCCTCAATTTCGATTGGCAGATGATGGGGAGGGAGGGAGAGGTTCGGACTGGATAACACCATTGGGTGGTTGATTTTTACCGCCACCACTGGATTGATGGTGACCGCTTCCACTAGCTTGAGGTCGTTCAGGTTTTGGTGCTGTCAGAGCGTCAATCTCCAGTTGTAGGGCTACCAGTTCAATTGGTTTAAAAAACCGGTTTCCTAGTTGAAAAAATATTGCTACTGATATATAGCTATTATCGAAATTATTTTGCATGGGGCTGAATTGGACAACATGATAGACATTTATTTATATCAAATGGTAGGCGTCTTGATGATTATCATTAGCCCTTTAGTTGATTTCAGACTTCACAGAGGGGAAGGAACATCAAATTGAAAAAAAGTCGAGAGGGGGGGGGAGAGAAGAGAAGAGTGTTTCAAAGATGTAAGAGACAAACACAAAGGAACATGCTTGCCAATTAATTGTCAAAAATCGTAACTTGAGTTTTGAACATTGTAGAGATGTCTAATGACCTAATAGTCCATGGAGTCATGATCAGATAAAAACATGAGGTAATTAGTAATTCGCTCACTATCTTCTCTAAATGTTGCGCATTAAGGACGTCAAATTAGTGATGGGTCATGATGGCACTTGTTGAGTTATAGTGCTAACAATTTTGATATAGATTTCGCAATTATAAAATATCCGTTTTAGGTAGATACTTCCAAAATAATTGATAAGCCACATTCATTCTTAAAATATTAAAAGGGAAAATAATATTCTATTAATCCTATTTTTAGGAAAACACTGACCATTTGAAAGTGGGGGGAAAATGAGGGTAATATTTTTGTGGTGGGTTATTTGGGTCTTACCTGATGGGGGTACAAAATTATGATCCACATTATTGTGAAAAACCAGGGCTAATGATAAATATCATAAAGCCTGCTATTTGAGATAAATAAATAAATTATTGTGAAAAATTTTTAGAGAGATGTTAAATTATCGTTTATGGCATTATAGACACATTTCAAATATTCAACTATGGGACTCATTCTGCGAATTTTTATGAACATTAAAGTCATTTGAAACAAACACACAAGGAATATATATTCTATTAAATTAATCGCAATAGCGACATATTACAAAGTACTCTATGAGATACACATTCATTTACATCAAATAAACATCGATTTTATTGTACGTTTTAAATTATTTTTAAAATATTGCGTGCTTTTTGAAGCAGAATATACAACTTTTGTTTAATACGTATTTATTTTCTTTCAAGGTCAAATCTCAATAACACAATTTGTAGGTAATTCGTGTTCACTTTTCCGATATGCCCGATATACTTGGTACTATTCTTGCACTCATTGTGGCCAGTGGTGGTACATATGCATATTTAAAAAGAGGTAGCCCAATGGTCCTTAATGTCACCTCTTTTTAGGGCGTATATTTGGTATATATGCAGGTATCTCCATTGGCTCTCTCCTTCTCTTTGGTTCACATAAGTATAGCAATGGGGATCCGCGCTTCCTCCTAGGTAGAAACGAATTTGTTTTGCTCACTTTAAAGGTGTTTGTTTGTTTCTATCCGCTTTAATGAGCTACAGATTTTCCATTACCTTCAGAATGATACCTACCGGCGCAATATTAATTTATAGGTAATTGTCCCTTTATAATTGATCTTCAAATTTTAGCACTTTGTTAGCAATTCGATGCGGTCATGCATTGTGAAAAAAATATCAAAAAACCGATTAATGGTATTCCGTTGCTCATTTAGTTTCTTCCTAATGATGAAATTCAAATTAAATAGTCTATTCTCAAATTTATTAACTGTGACCAAATAGATATAACAAATGAATTATGATTTTCTATGTTTCTTTGAAATTACTTTCAGTTATACAATGATAAATAAATCTATTCCTTGATCAGTTTGTTGTGTTTTGGTGCTGATTGGTTTTAGCAAATTGAATAGTATTCTTTCAATAAGAAGAAATGGTTTGCTTTTTGTTTGCCAACCAATCAATACCGTTTTTATTTTGTGGTTTGTCAATAGCATCGTAGGGCTGCCTTCGAGTTTGTAATACGATAAATATTTGGACAATTTCATGACGGAAAGTCTTGTAATTGTAGTACTTATTCGAATCGAATCTACGTGAAACTAAGATGTCGACTAAAGTGAGTTTTGCACATAACTAATTTTTAATAGCAATTTTGCAATTGCATTATGTGCATGTAATTTTGAATACATTTCATTAAATTATCAAAACCGATCATTTTTTCAATGGTATTTGTTGTTCCATTTAACTAGATGTTTGTTGCCTGTACTTACTTGAGCTTAACACACAGTGCATATTTCGCAAGACGATTGTTGACGTTCAACAATCACCACCTCCAGTTTAGATAAATGAAGATAGCCTTTGTTGGCGTGATTGTGCAAACAAAAGGCACTCACTTTTTCAGAGGTACTTGGCAATCGATCAGGTTTCCACATTGTCTAGCTATTGCATGAAATGCTTTATAAGAAAGTGGACTTCTAAAATTAAGAAATTCATACGACTGAAGCCAATTAACCACATTGAATTGAATACTATAATGAAATATTTCATCTTCAATTGTTTAAAAGAGGTGGCATTTGAATTAGCCATTATGTAGATATGTCCTTGTAAATGCGAGTTTTTGCAATAACTCCATCCTATTTATCTGAGAATTTAATGAGTCGTCATTGCAATTTTCGGATCGCCCTCATTATTGTACCTCATTTAAAACCCTTTTACTTAAATGATAATTTACAAGTCAACAGGCATAGCACTTTTCGGAATGAACAACCACCAACAAAGCAATCCACATAAACCAAACGTAGAAGCTTAAAATCATGCCAAAATAATGAACGTGTCAGTTAAATGCAGGAGTTTGCATTTTTAACGTCCTATTTTGTTTGAGAAAAGTCAAAGCGATAAAGAGTCAGATCATTAGAATTGTCATCCTTCAGAAAACAAAATAGCTTGCGAAGAGTAGACGACAAGGTACAATAGGAAGAAAAAGTCAAGGCACACGAATCCACATTTACCCTGGTCAATCAATCAATCTGGTGGTGGATTGATCGAAGACACGAAAAGGATGGTGCAAAATCAGTTAGTTCATTGGTCATTGGTGAGAATGAAAGTGAGGGAGATGGGGTGAGAGGGTGGAGTCCTCAATTTCGATTGGCAGATGATGGGG
>UZAE01001030.1:0-15765 GCA_900617975.1 Rodentolepis nana | reverse complement strand
AAGATTTTCTGACAAAAGGGTTTTTCTTTGCTTGTGGGAATAGAACCTCGCAAAGCAGTTAGCTATTACGGTGTCGGTGGTAAGCATTATGCTGTTTAAGCGTATTGGTTCTTTCTTGAGTCTTTCTCTGTTTTTTTGCAGGTTTCTCAGAAATTTGAAAGTGCGTTGACTATCACTTTGTCTTAGCTTAGCTAATTCCCGGGGGACTTTCGAGTTAGAAGAAACTGCTATAGAGCTTTTTGAGAATAGTCAAGGTTATTATAGTAGCAATCCGCTACACTTCAAAATTAATTCTCCACGCCATGTGACACGACTGATTCAGTCAACTATCAACGTTTGGAAAATAGAAAGAAGTAAAACGATTAGCAATTAAATGGGTGTGATTTGAGTGCTCCTCAAAAGGCTATAAGTTATAGCATATATTCAAATTTCAAAGGTTCGCTCTTCCAAAAATTCTGACAAATTGTGCTGTTTGCATTTTCAAATGGGACTTTGATGACAAATAGTAGTGCAGTTGAACTTTTAAAAACAAAATTTTTATTATTTCATAATTTTCCCTGCACTGTCGCATTGCTACAAAATGATCGACAACAAACCTGTGTTTGATCTATCTCTATTATTACCTCCGTGAGAATGAACATTTGAACCAATTCACACGAATTTTATTTTTATGAATTGACTTGCTGCTTTTTCAGTATATGCCACTTTTCCAACATTCGGACCCTTTAACTAGTTTTCTTAGCTAGTGCTGCACAATGTCTCCCAATAATCATCATTTAGGTCTTCTTACTTAAATCTAACTCAGTTTTCAACACTTATTTATACTGTTGCTCAGAATCTAGTTGGTATTTTCTATATGGACAAATTCTGTTTCATTACTAAGTCTCTATTCAAAATCAAAGTACACTGTCTATACCTAGTGACCATGTGTTTTTCAACATTCTTCCATTTTTTTCATTTATTTACAGGCAAAATTAATCATTCAGTAAAATCACAATAGCGGGGAGATATAACAGCATTTAATTGCTCTCAAAGGTCCGCAAAATATCAATAAGATTACAGTCTTATTAATTTTGTGCTTACTTTTGATTTAATTTTAAATTTGTTTCCGATTTCCTTCAATTTCAGAAATGTTTGTCGAACAAAATTTTTCCAAGCAGTGGTTTATTCTTAATAACAATAATAGTTAAGCAAGCAATTTTTATCGCGGTTTTTTTGGATAAATTAGTAGTAGTTAAGTTCCATTCAAAAATTTATTTCAAATGATTTTGGGAACAATAAAAAGCGCTACGTTAAATAGTTGCTCACTTAACGAAACCATATATGCAGAAAATTTATTAATGTGTATAAGATTCATTGCTAGCTGCTTCTATAGAAGAGTGTAAGAGTCTCAACTTGAATTTCTACCCAGATCTAATGACTGAATTCATTCCCTTAGCACTTAAGATATTTTGTTAATTTATAAGGTGGTTGAAAAAATGTATCGATATTTATCTAAATTCAAACTATCATGTGCACATTTCATCTTAAGCAAATATCACAATCGCACTAAACGCATGAACTCTGTTGTATAGACTCAACTATATCAGTCCATTTAAATATATTGAATGAATATTGTATAAATAAAATATTTATAAATTATTACATCGCATTGCAAATTCGCTCAAAATAAATCATTTTTCAGGATAAAGAGGTTTAAATATATGCATGTCTGATAAAGAAAATTAGAATTGCAACATAAATAGTTTCGACTTCTGAATTTCAATAAATCAGTGCATATTTCCAAGAGTTAGGCAAGCCTAAATTTATCAAAATTTCCCATACATGCACCAAAATTTCCAAGCCGCAATTCTTTACTAATTATTAAATGAAGATGAGTGACATATTTAGAAAAAAAATCATATATTCAGGTCTAATAAATGAAATATGTTGACTGCCGTCTTTCATACCAAAAAACACTAGAGCTATTTATAGGCTGGCTTTCAACACCTATGAAAGCAGGCTCTAAATTAAGAGCTAGTAACATAGACTTGATAAATTATCGTAAAATCAGTCTTTAGGTGTGTTTTTGTCAAATAGGCAAGTTAATGGAGACTGTTCGTTAATTTTTGAAAATCTACGTCTGGAAGATCTTGATTCAAAATTGTTCTATTCAATTTAGAGGACAATTTCTTGGTAATTGTCCTTGGAAACGAAATAAGAAACCATAGAAGCTCTAGGCGATAGATTGGGGTATATCACTGATCGAATCAAAATGAATCTATTCTATCTTGAAAATATTAAGGATATTCACCTTTCTTGGTGAGTTTTTTTTTCGAAAGTAAGATTTGCCAAACCGTGGCTGCAGATCACTTTGATTATATTGAGCAATGGCAATA
Source organism: Rodentolepis nana (assembly GCA_900617975.1). Taxonomy (NCBI): domain Eukaryota; kingdom Metazoa; phylum Platyhelminthes; class Cestoda; order Cyclophyllidea; family Hymenolepididae; genus Rodentolepis; species Rodentolepis nana. The sequence goes on along the minus strand of UZAE01001030.1, from coordinate 13,387 downwards.
AATGCTTTTCTAAAAGTTAAAATAAAGCATGGTTAAAAACTCGACAAGAAAATATGCTCATTTCCTGTTTGAATTAGTGATTTGGCGTGTTCTAAAATATAATTGTGTAGCAATGAATCTGGGTACAAGGTTTCGGGCATCATTTTCATATTTCCAGATTAGCATGTAGTTCCACTGAATGTGTACTTATTTAAACTTCTCATCTTTAAGAAGAAAGTTTGGGTAAAAATGGTAAATTTATTTGTATATTTCAAAAATATAATTGATAAAATGTAATATTTACAATAATAACAAGACTGTGCACTAGATCTCACAAAAACTTCTTTGGCTTGATAACATCTTATGTAATTAAAATTTTGGTAATTTAATGAGTTTCAATTATAATGTTAATGTTGCTCACCAAAATTATTGTTTAATAAGCATGAGAGTATTTACCTTTTATTCGAGATAAAAGATTTCCTCAATTTTAAATACCCTACTTTTTCTTCATCTTGTTATATGAAAGTAATTCATATAAACTGTCATGTTCTCATTGACTTTATATTTTTTATTTAATTTGACCTTTTTGTGGCCAGCAAGTGTTTTATTTGCATGTGGAAATGCTCTTATTTTCAGTAGGATCCATTCAGAAATGTTGATTTAATCTAATTTGAAACCCAAATAAATAATCTAAATTTCCAATTTCCAAGCTCTGTAAGAGAGTCAGCGATAATAAATTAATCCAAAATTAATTACGTTTATCAGCTCTTCAGTCACCGAGATGTTCGATTTTAAGTATTTTTCTCCAAATCCAGCACCAAAATATGTTCATACGAAATAAAGTTGTGGTTGACTAGACTAGAAAAAAATTTTAAAATGACAGACGCACTACTTTTAATTCACAATTGCTTTGAATGAGCTATTTTTCAAACTGACTACATGTCCTGAAATGTTATTTTTCAGTAAAAAACTAAATTAAATAATCTGTGTCAGTTTGGAATTTGCATTATCAATTTCCCTTTAAAGGAAGTCGTTTTTACTAATGATAAAAACAAATAATGTGATCTCTAGCCCATTTACATTGGGAAGGGTTCACCTTTGCTGTTTGCATTACACACGTGTTTCCTTCAGTTATACAGCGATCGTTAAGTCTAGCAATCTCTATGCATTGCTTTTGATCTCATTTTTTGTTATTTGCGTCAATATCTTTCTAATATTGAAATTCAATAATAAAGATTGAACGAAGTTCTCAACCTCAAATATGGCAACCTTGATTTAATAATTATTCAACTGCCTTCTCCACCATTCAGCAAATTTTTCACATGATTCAAATATTCGCAAAAATTTATTGATTCAAAGCTATCTACACGCCTACGATTTAAAGCTCTCGATGTTTCAACAAGTGTCTCCCCCAGTTGCTAGCGTACGTCAAGTGATTTGATTAATTCGTTTTACTGAACGTTGTGCCAAAAAAACAGAAAAAACCAAAGCGCTTAGCGAGCAATTGGGTTTACCTTGAGTACACTCAACACATCTTTTCTGTCTTAAAAATAAACTGATTTCTTCACAATGATTTGACCATTTGGATATTTATTTTGAATTTCAATGATTAAAATTGTCATTTCATAAGATCTTCATTGTTGTCACTTATAATAGTTATAAGTGTCCACACTGAAGCCCGATGACCAACATTGCGTCTGCGTTTCACCTCACTCTCTAACTTAATCCATGCGGTTGAGAACTTTGATCTAGATTAAACGAGTTCAAATTGCGCGATTCAACAGAAAGCAGTAGACTTTTCAACACTTTATTTACGACAGGTGAATAAAGGATATTTAGTACTACCTAGGCTGTTAGAGTGCGAGGGATCTCAATAATCCTCATTCTAGTTCTTCTAACTGAATGAATTTTCGTAATTGCTTAGAATCGTGCTGAAAATATGTGAGTTGGTGAATTTCACCCACGTACTCTCCCTCTGTTCGATATCAGGCTGTTCCAGTGCAATTGATTTTAATAATCTGCATTTTAGTTCTTCTAACTACACTCAAAGACTTAAGCTTTGTAATTACACAGAATTCAATTTCCAATATGTAGATTAGTAAAATTCAGCCCAATAAACCCTGTCGCTCTATTCAATATTAACATACACTATTCACATCTGATCATTATATACTATTCAATTTTTTTTAATTTGTTTGTTGTTGGCTGACAAAATTGTTTATCTAATATAATTTCATATGTAGATAGCCATGTAACAGTACTAGATCAGACTCAAGGTCACCAAGATTTGAATTTTATTAATGTTTTTTACATTTTATTTTCAATTTAATTATGGACAGTGATTTTTTTTGAACACAATTGTAATAAATTGAGTTAATTTAACTTAAGAACAGTTAATAATGATATGAAATGTTTGTACACCAAAACTAGATGGCTGAATTATTTGAAGCTCCAAATTGTTATTCCAAATATAACTAAATTAAATGAAAAATGAGTTCAAGTGAAAAAGTGAAACAAAACACATTAAGAAAATAAGGTGACATCGAAAATTGGATAACTTGCTTGTGAAAGCGGATCCGATTGAGCTACCTGTATAGTAAAAAGTAAAGAAATGAAAGGCAGCGAATTTTGTTTCAGCAGATAAAAACAATTTCAATAATGACCATGATAATTAAAATGCTTTCGGAAATCTTAGTTTAGTTTCTAAAGCGATGAATAAATAGGAAAAAATATTCCACTAATTGAAAAGCGATTTGTTAGCACAAGCTTTGTTCCACTCGTTCCCTTCGCATAAAAAAAAATTCTAAAAGACTAATGCCTCATTGTAATTTAAATGGTTTTTAAAAGCCTTTTTTGCACCATTTGAAACACTCAAATGCAGATTTACCACTGCTTGTTGTCAATTGGTTGCCATGCTCTAAAAAAAGAGAATGAAATAATGAATTCTTTTTGGTCAATTTATGCAACTATCTGTAGGATCGCACAATAGTGAATAGTTTTTCTAAAGTCAAGAGGAATTGTGTTTACAAACCTGGCATTTTTTAAATAAACTAATTAAGAGATTATATATATTATTCTGAATAAAATTGCTATATTTTTATGATAAATAATTAATAACGAATTATTTTATAATAAAATGATTTTAAATGCCATAATAAAGATGCCATAGAAATATAAGACATATTTCCGTTTTAAAGACATAAAACTATGAACTTCCGTCTTAAATATGAAATATTATTTGATTAGATCTTTTTATATTTCATAATAATAATGCTGTAGTAATAAAAAAGGTATTTCTTTTTCACAAAATTAGCAACTATGAATTTCTGTTATAAATACGAGACTTGCACTAAACAAATTAAAACTTACTTCTGCACTCAGCGTAATCAGACGACTCTCCTAAAGTGATGAAATATTATAAATCTGCCAAATGATTTTTGAAAAAGATGAATTTAAAATTTAAATTACCTCCTTTCTTCCAATAGACGGAAATTCCTACAACTGATTTGTCCGTTCCGAAAACAAAATTACTCGGTTCTTCAGGTTTTACCGGTTCTTCTGGTTCGTTTGGTACTTCTGGTTTGTACACAAGTGTGTAATCAAGTCGATCTTTATCCTCGTTCTTAGTTAAGTCCTCTTTAAATGTAAATATATGGTATTAATTTACTTAAATTGATCAATCAGTATAATATTAATTACTCACTACAATATTTCGCATTATATTTATTATTGGCTACCGTTCCTGACCATTCGCACAAAGTATTTGATCCCACTTTCAAAATACTCTTAAAAAGAATTGATTAACACCAAAACTCTTTAAATGGTAAAATTTGTAACAACGCGGATCTGTCAGGATCACACCTAATTCAGTTTTTTAATAGCAAAGACCAGACATTTTACAAAGCCAGACATTTTACGAACGGGGAATTTGATTTTACGAACGGGGAATTTTTACTCTGCCAGAAGGATGGTATTTTACGAACGGGGAAGTTTTACTCTGCCAGAACGATGGGAAAAGGTCGATCGACAAGATGGCCAATATCTAATTGAATAAAGTTATATTTTTAAACAAAAAAAATATTTAATTGAATAAAGTTATATTTTTAAACAAAAATTAAAATTTGCCTTCTTATTTGAAATCGCCAATGACTTAGTTGCTAACCTTTTATTTGAAATCGGCAATGACTTAGTTGCCAACCTAATATTTTTAAGAAACCCTGTGTAAACGAACATTTTGTCTAGTGCAAAACAATTCAAATTTCGCCATTTGACTTCCAAAATTTTGGTGTAGGTTCCTTTCCACAGTCATCATAATTGGGTTACTTTTATGGAATATTTTATTAATATTTATCCAGTACTACATTAAACACAAAAATATCAAAACAATATATTAATAATCTTTTTTCCACTTTATCATTTATGCATTCCAGTTTCGGCGGTTACCTTGTTTGAAATGCATGACAGGGTCATTAGAAATATTGTTTGAGGTGTTTCAAGTGAAGTTAGACTGGAACGTGTATATAAGAGAAATAAATGCATGGAGCAAAAAAATTAAATCAGTACTGCAAATAGCAATCTCAGTCAAACGCTACCTACATTTTTATGGTTAATGCGCTTATGAAAAGCTATCTAATATCCGCCTTAGGCACCGTTCATTGTGAATTATGTTTAATGTTTAATTTGCCTTCTTCAATGTGATGGCCATATTTCGTTGAAGTTATTTTCATATTTCCTGTTAATCGGATTTGCAATGAGCTTTTAAATTTAGCTTGAAATTTCAGAAACAGTATTGAAAATGTCATTAAATATAACAGATTTTAAATTAAGATTTACAAATTTCTTAACACTTTTGCTATTCGGCAGTTTTGCTACTCTCAAGACCATTTAACTCAAAGTTCTAATATCTTCCATGTCGTTTCTGGGTTTTACCACGGCTTTATTTAAACATTGATTTGGCCAGAAATAGTTGTTCAATCAACAGAATGTATTAAAAACGTATTGATGGGTTGAAAGTTGATTAATGCGGCAACAAATGAACTATGACAAGGGTAAATTGGATAAGAAGTAGAAATATGAGTCATTTTAATAACAAAATTAGCAAACGAACAGGTCTTTTATCAAACACATTTTATGCTTGCTGTTTTTAGGGGTAAACGCAAGGTAGCCCATAAATTACAATAAATGAAAAAAGTGATTGATGGCTGTCCATCACCAATAAAACAAGCACCAAAGAAATAGTAATTTTGTGAAGGAAGTTTGTGTCTTTACGCATTGGTTAAAAGCAGAGCCATATGACATTATTTCCGATATTTCAAACTTTTGATTACAGTTGCAGGACGTCGTTTTGAAACATAAATTTAAAACACATTTGTATTCGTAAGCTTTTTTAAACTCAGGATAATTAAACTATTACACCATTTGCAAAAATAAAAAATCGATTAAGAAAAAATGGAGTTCCATAGTTTCTTAAACCACAAGCCATAATAAATTCGTATTATATTTGAAAAATATTTCGTAAACTGTCGTTCAGTTATATTTTTGAGAGGTAAAATGATCTAAACGCCGTCTGCGCTTCAATTCGAAACCACTAAAGCTCACATGTTTCAATTATGTATATTTTTTTCAAATTATTTGTGGTTTATGCATTACCACACCACTAATAACTCTTTACCAACTTAGTTCATTAATAAATATTCGTTTATATCAAATGGAATACGTTTTGATAGTTATCATTAGCTCTGGAGCTGACTTCGGGGCTTCACAGAGAATAAAAGGAATATAAAAGTGACAAAATGTTGAGATGGCAGACAGAATAATGTTTCACAGCGATAAAAGAGACAGACAGACACAAAGGCATAAAAGAGGTAAGATGAGTACTGTGAAAGGGGTCGAATATTACAAATAGTCGGGCCATAGAAGTTTGGAGTCAGAAGTCAACTGCCGATTAATAGATTTTTGGTCGTATAATTACGCGTTGTCCAGTGTGTACCACGTGGAGGTAAGTCTATCCCACACCCATTATTAATAAGTATAAAAATATAATATAAATTGTTGGCACAAGTCTGGATGTCGGTATACATTTCAGTAAAATTTCACAATTCCAACAAAAAGAAACATGCAGAGACGTTATATTTAGACCATTAACTAATGATGTTTTCAATATATTGATTGTCAAGTTACTTAATTCCATTACTTTAATTCAAATTCTAATAGATTCAGAAAACTGAAACAATTATACAAATAAAGTAAATAAAATCTATCAACAAATTATTTTGAATTAAATCTCGATTGCAGAAATTATTTCTTAAGCCGAAAACAAATCATCGCTTTGATTACTTTACTCTACAAATAAAAAACTCTTTTTTTTCAAAAAAAAGATTTCCCATATAATGGCAAATTTAAATGGTAATATAACTTCAGATCTTAACGCCTTGTCAGCGAGTGGACAAATCAAAATGCCAGCCATTTGAATAAATGAAAGAATGTTCGATCCGTTCATCTGCCAGGAAACATAATAGATTAATAAATAGAAATAAATATTTGAGACTTTTGCAAAGCATGTCTGCCTATCATTGCCAACGAGGGTATTTATGTAGTATTATAAGTTTGGACTCAGGGTTCGACATCTATACTAGCACGTCTTGACAGTTGAACAGCTATTTCATTTCATTGTTAAAAACATTCTACCCAAAAAAACGGTTTCAGATTGAAGACTTAAATAACTTAACACACACTGTCTTGGTGTTACACTAGGTCCATACTAAAGGAAATTTCATTCATGATTTATTCAATTTTAACAATACAATGAAATGTTTTTATTAGCGAAAATTAGGCAAAGGAAGTACTAAATTTGAAATGAAACGATGATAATGATTTTTTTTATTTTTTAGCAAGTAATATTATTTAATATTTGCTTGAGCACAATCCCGTATATTAATCCAAACACCATAATATGTTGCCAAGGCAATTTTATTATATTTTTTTAATTCATTTGAATAAATGACAGTTAGTTATGTTTGAATTATTATATGCACTATTATTTGAATGGCAGTAATCACACTAAAGGCCATGCAGTGATTCCAAAGAGAACTAAATTAAACAAAAAAGGAGTTCAAAGGGTCTAAAGTAAATAAAACTACTTAATAGATGAATGAGAGATCAAAATGCGTAACTTACTTGTGAAGGTGTATCCGATTGGGCAGACTATTTGGTAGAAATAATAAAGCAAAAAAACGAATTTATGTTGCAACCAAATCAGATTTAACTTCAATTTTGAGGATTGCATTTCAACTGCATTTCTAAAGTATAAGTTTAAATATAATGCATGGAAGCCTACAAACAATACGTCACGCCGATCTCTTGCGAAAAGACAAATCGAAAATAAGACATCTTATCTAAGTCAAATTTTCATTTATTGCCTAAGTTATTAATGCCTCATTCAAAAGGCTTTTAAAGGCAACGATTTAAAATGTGTAAAATAATTCAATTGTCGACTTACCCCTGCTTGTTAATAGGTTGATGCTCTCTGAAAAAAATGGCGAAAGTAAAATCTTTTAAAGCCATAGGATTTTGTGTAAGCACCTACTACAAATAATTAAATACTTAACTATCAATACAAATATCCATCTGTTATGAATTATACTGCTCCCATAGTGACTTATGTTTATGTTTAAATAAGGTGTTTTAAATAATTTTTTAATGTTTACAAGTATATGATTGTGAAATTATCTTTCTTGAGTCTTAAAAGGTAAATAGTTGGGCTTCCAGCGAAATTATTTAATAATCTACTATTTCGAACCTTAAATAGTCGTCTGCATAATGTGCAAAAAAGAAATATTCAATCCACATTGAAAAGGTTTTCGATCAAACTGCAAAATATAAAATGTTAAATGCACTTATTTTAATTGAATTCAAATTAAGTCATTCGTTTCCATTTACTGGACTAGCGATTGTTGAATGAGTCGTGTAAAAGCCATTATTAACTTATCATTTTTATTATTTTAGCGTGCTTTTTTGAAAAATTCAGAGATTCATGTATTTCATGATCCTTTGACAATATTTTTAAATTGAATGTAATATAAATGAAATTAATTTTCTTTCAAAATTTATTAATTCGAACTCCAGCTGCCTCTTGCATTATTTACCAGAAGAAAGTCAATTTACATTGAAAGGCTTTATGATCATACTGCAAAAAACCAAATTTGGAATGCACTTAATTTATTTCAAATTACGTCATCCATTTTCATTTATTGGACTAGCGTTTTTTTGAATGGGATGTGTAAAAACGCCATTATTAGATTTCTTGTCAAAGTGCTAAGTTCAATATTACTTGTTTAATATTATTTAAGTGCGTTTTTTTCTAATGAGTATAGGCATTTTTATATTTCATGATTCTTTGATATTTTATAATTAGAAGAATTTAAATAAATTGAGGATTATTTGCCTTCATAAATTAATTATTTTTAACTTCAGCTTCAAACTAAAATAATGCACACTAAAGATTTGGAGCTTACTTCTACACTCGGCATAATCAGGAGACTCCCCTAAAGAGAGGAACTGTTTTAATTTGGCCAAATAAATAAGAAAATAATGTGTGGTTTAAATATAAAATACCATATTTCAGCCAATAGGTAGAAATTCCTAGGACTGAATTTTCCGTTGCAAAAAAGAGATTACTAACTTCCTCTGAATTCTGGCGATCGTACACAAGTTTGTAATCCAAGCGGTCTTCAGTATCGTTAACATTTAAGTCGTCTTTATATTTAAACATTAAATGTTAGTTTGGACAGTTTCACAGTCAGAGCTTTCATAATTACTCACGACAATATTCATGATCATAACTCGAATTGGCTTTCATTCCAGTCCATGCACATAGGAATCTTTTGCCCACCATTATTGCGCTCTTAGAGGAAAGATATATAAATCTTCTGTATGAATAAATTAATGGTAAATAAAACAAAGGCATAACTCAAGTCATTTGCAAACATGATTTTAATTTATCATATTCTGAAATACAGTAAATAATAACAAAATCTAGCTGATCATCAAACATACCCATGTAAGGTTGCCTGATCCATTGATTGAAAAGTGAATTTCGACTAAACTACTCCCGTTCGCAAATCTTGAAAACGGAAACGACACTCTTGGTATCACAACACCTAAAATTTCCGATTAAAATAGTGATAAAGTCTAGTAAATGAAAGTCAAAATCAATTATGGTAACCTTGTTGGGGCCTTTCTGAAATTCAGTTTATTCTAACCTGGTTCAACGGGACCGAACGAAAACTTTGGATCAAAAGTAGCAATGCAATCATATTCGTTATCAACAACAACCAGTAAGCTGTACTGTGAAGCCTCATCAATTGTAATATTAACAAATTCTAAATAAGTTTGGTTAATTGGAGGTTTTGATCTCAAACAGAAACCCATTACTTGAATCCCTATAACAGGGTGATCCAATTATTGTGTCCTTGCTCATACATTATCCATTTTCAATCGTGACGTCAATCGTATCATGATATTTTATGAGGTAGGCTCTTTGCAATTGTATTAAATAAGTTGTAAATGGCAAGAAATCGGCGTTTACCTGAAATTATTCCATAGAAAATAGCATTAGGTCTGTTTTGCCATATGGTGTCCCAACAATTCGTGAACATGTAGAGTCTGACAAAACTTCACACTCTATTTTATTTGTTAAACTTAACCGCAGCAACACCATAATAAAGACAGCAATAACCATTTCCTTATACTTGTGGTTTTCACTCTTTATGTTTATCTCCTTTTATATAATTAAATTGTGTATACGATCTCGATTAAAACGCTTTCCAAGGTCATTAAAATAAACATCCTTAAATTATTAAGGTACGTAAAAGAGATGTTTGTAAATAGAAGACGTAAATGAATTTAGGCAAAAAATAAAATTTATTTTAATACATAACTTCCTCAATGGAACGCCACATAGTTTTCATACCATTCAAGCCTAACTTTTGTTTATTGTATTGCCGCGTTATTAAATCTCATTGATCAATATTTTTTTAAAAGTCCATCTTAATAACTATGTTTAAATATTCAGAATTAATTGGATAGATCGATTTTTTCTTATCAAAATAATGTAGTTTTCAGAGTGCGCAAAGACGTTAGCTTACTTTATCTCAAGCGGGATTTCTCCATCAAACAGCATATCTACATACTCACTTCCTTATTGTTTTCATCTCACATGGAATGAATCTATCTAATATTAACTTTATATTTGGAAAGTGAACCACAAAAATCCCAAATTAGGTCTAAATATAATACTTTATAATTCTTTTCTATTTCAATCAAATATGTGCCAACTTGATACACGCACTAGATAAATGATAAACCTTCGGTTTTGCGTTTCAAGTTATTTATCGATTAAATGCTTCTTTATTGTGGCCTTTATTTTTGGTTTTTACAAACAAACTTTGTTGGTTTCTTTATATGTAACATTTTGCATTCTTTTCATGGAGTTTAATACATAACTTTCTCAATGGAATGCCACATAGTTTCTATACCATTCAAGCCCAACTGTTGTTAAATGTATTGCCGCGTTAATAAATCTCATTGATAAATATTTTTTTTAAAAGTTCACCTTAACAATTATATTTATTTTTTTAAAATTAAATATACAGAATAAATTAAATAGATCATTTTTTTCTTGACGGCAGCATATATGTAAACACATTCTTATCAAAATCCTGTAGTTCTCGGAGTGCGTAAAGACGTTCGCTTACTTTTTCTCAAGCGGCATTTCTCGACCAAACAGCACATCAACATACTCAATTCCTTATTGTTTTCATCTCACATGGAATGAACCTATCTAATATGCACTTAATATTTGTTAAGTGAACCACAAAATGACAAATTAGGCCCAAATATAATACTTTATAATTCTTTTCTATTTCAATCAATTACGTGCCAACTTGATACACGCACTAGATGAATAATAAACCGTCGGTTTTGCATTTCAAGTAATTTAACGATTAAATGTTTTTATTTTGGCATTTATTTTTAATTTTTACAAACAAACTTTGCTGGTTTCTTTATTTGGAACATTTCGCAGTTTTTTCATCACAGATGATTTATTATTTGCCATCAATTATTCTATTTATGTGTCGCCTAAACATTCGAAATAATAACGGACGATTGTAACGGTTTTGTATCTTCTAAGCTGCTATAACTTTAAGATCAATTTCGGGTTTCTTTATGAAGGGGCATTTTCTTGAATCACGCAAATGCTTAAAACGTTGGAGATCGCTTAACATGAGCATGGTTCAATGGTTGCCACAAATTCATCTAAACTTTATTCTTTGTGAAATTTAAATTAATGCACTTTAGCAAAAAACTTTAATCTAGTCGCATAAATAAATTATAGAATCGGTTTATTCTACAATGAGGTATTCCTAAGAATCGAATTGGTTTACTTAATATCAAAGATTTTTTGAACATTTGGAAAGAAATCGCAGGCCGGCAGGCTACAATTAATCATATTATTATTGAATTATCAATTCTGTTGAAGAATAAGCCACGTATGTAATCAAAGCTAAATAACCTTGTTCAAGCCCCCAACAAATAAGAAGATTATTCTCTTTGACACATTTTAAGCAACCATTATTTAGATCATTTGAGATCGATTTCATTATGAAAAAATATAAAAATATTCAAATTAATGACAAGGCAATTCACTTTCACTTAGATTTACTAAATTAAATGCGGAAATTTCCCATATACAGAAAGAAGTGGGCTTAAAACGCCCTAATTCATTAGTTTTTTGATTGATATTGAGCTCTGTGATTAAACAGTATTACAGCAGCGTCAAAAATGTAATGCCATCGGTTTGATAAATGCTTAAAGGAACTATAAAACATATTAACTCAAAATCAATATCAATTTTACATCGCGCGATTTCAACCGCATGGGATGGCAAGCTCTAATTATTCTTGTGTAGAAAAATCTACAAGTAAAAATCGTAAGACATAATAAGTACTTTTTAAAAAAGTATGTTTGACAGCTATGTAAACCAATTCACGAAAAGTATACCTCAAATACATGTTTGGTTTTATATTTTCAAAATAAGGAGGCATGAATTGTAGGTGATTTTTGAAGTGCTGAAGTAAAAGCAGGCAGTATTTTTATTAAAAATTTTCATACATTTTTTATTCACCTTTGAAGCATACAAAAATATTAAAAATGAATAAATTTTAAAATTCAGTGAGTCATCAGCTGATGGAGTGGGGCGTCCTAAAAATATGGTGCATGACTTTACCCATAATTTTAACTCTCCATGAAATCTGAAATCAAAAAAATAAAAGAATATTAAACTACAATAATGTCCGGAACTACAGAAAAGTTTAAGTAATATTTTTTACAAAATGGCGACTGTGTAACGAAAAAAACCATTTTTGTACCACTTTTTTGAACATTCTTCGATTTTATAAAAATAGTAAAAATTAAAATTTCGAGATGGCAGCAGTTCCGGACATATACAAGTCCCTAAAGAAGAATCTTTTGAAATTTCAAGTAAATCGGTTAGGCAGAATCTGGGAAATCGTGGGTGTCAGATTAAAAAAAACAGTTTTGAGAAAAACGCGTTTAAAGTTTCCAGTAAAATGTTTTGCCGTCTTAGTCATAAAATCACATTTGCAACTTACATTTATTCAATCTGATTTCCTGCTATATACAGCGGACCTTCCTTGACTTCAAAAAACTATTTTCGGCGTCTCTGTTTTCTATTCGAGCAGTTCTGGCCTCCTTTGATTCACTGGGTGCTCGTATCTCGGAGCGGTGAATCCGAGCTTTGTCCCGTCTGATAGCAAATGCATGCACGTCTAGGATAATCGCCAACATCTTCAATATTGGCATAAAGCCTTCATTAAAAATACACAAAGCAATAAATGTTGCAAGTTCAATGACCTGAGACCCGGAATGGATATGCTTTGGAGCGAAAGTTCATATCAGCGAGTTTTGAGACTCATTATTATTTTGAGTTTCTGAACCCAAACATCGAATCAATAACTCTTCTGATGATAAACTTTGAAGGATTCGTCAACGATTGGACATGATGGAATGTGGCGCATGCCATTGCAACTGTATTGTAATACGATTTTGAAGCCGAGTCGTCGATGAGCCGTTCCTGAAAACATAATCTCGTAAAGGTCGTGAAAAACTCTAAAACACAGTAGCCGTAATTATTATCTATAATTACTTTTTCATCATGTGATTTCCTCAATTGTGCTACTTATGCACTCGTAAAACTGGTGTTTTCCTGTTCCATAAATCAATTGTTGCGATATATATATATATATATATATATATGTACAAATATATATAGATAGATAAAACAGAACAAAAGGGCTTACAAGAAATATAGTTTCAGGTAATCGGATAA
>UZAE01001029.1:0-15766 GCA_900617975.1 Rodentolepis nana | reverse complement strand
CCCCCCTCCCCAAATTATTAATTAACCTTAAATTGTTTCTTGCCAAATCAGCTTCTGAAACACTGCACCTGGAGCTAGACCCGGAGTCGGTGGAATATCTCATCCCCAACAGTGGTCTAGTGGGATTCCGTTTCCTTGTTCACGAAACACCTGAACCGCATTGGGTTTACCACCAGGCAGGCATATTCCTCGGGGCACAGTTTCATACAATGCTTCGTCTAGTTGGTACTCGAAAGGTAATATTTATCGCATATGAGTACACTTTTGGTTGACTTACTAGGTGTTATGAATAAATGTATAATAAAATTCACAGCTGCCACTTATGGGTAGAAAATGCGTATAACATGAGTGGCAGGATCCGCAATAAGTTAATAGAGGTTAGTTTCTGGTCTGATCCATTGAAATAGTGTATTAGTAACTTAAGGTAGCATAACCAAATAGTGAAGATAGCAGACATGCTCATGTCCTTCAACCTAGTTGTCGAATACTTCACCTTGAAAATTGATTGAAAAACAGTAGCTATGTTTCCTATAGGAATGTGGTTGGTTCAATGATTTCGTGGATTCCATCAAAATGCAACCATTAATGCCCTGATTTTATTAAGGCTTCTTCTTTACCTCATTACCATTTTTCTAGTTCCTTTATGAATACGTTTTTTGATGATTTCAAAATAGTAATGAATACAAGAAAGTAATATAATTGAAGATCTTAATGTTCAAATTTGAAGTCATGATTTATTTTTGAACTCACCACTTACTCTGCTGATCAATCTTTAAGACACGTTGTAGCATGATTTCTCCTTCCTAACCCCGCCTTTGATCAATATGGACTTTTCTTTTCAACTAAAAGTCGTGCAAAGGATTATAAGAGCGTTTTTTCATTGGTGGATTAATTATAGCACTCGAAAAAATCGAGATGCTACAAAGGTTTTAATCCTCTTTTTATGCAGTACCTTTATTTCATTTGGTGGGATTTCTGTTTACCTTATTTGCCATGCATAATCCGAATAAACGCAATTAGCAACCGTGGGAACTCAGCATCTAATTGTTGATCAGAGCACCTCAAAGGATCCTATTCTGGTGGGACAGATTGCGACTTGCGATAGCGATAGGCAAGCAGGTCGCAAAAGGTATTAAGATATATCAACGGCTTTCCTATTTTGGATGAAGTCTACATTTGGAATAATAAATTTTTTCCCCTAATATGTTCACATTTTTTTATTATTCAACTCCCTTAACTTCATAGTCTTTTATGCCACTTGTTGGTTATCAATTCACTTCAATCAATGCAAATATGTGCCTGCTTGCAATAAAAGGGAAGTGGATTGTGAAATTCGAAGGCTCCATTCATAGAGCAATGTTTACTGCATAAATGAAAACGTGATTGGAGTCACTAATATATGGGGTCCTCATGGTGAGCTCAGTTGACAGTGTTACGTTTACTTAAAGCCTAGATATAAGGGTGTCTATAGGAAATTTGATTATTGAGTGGCCATCAAAATTACTTTACAGTTATATGAGAGTAGGTGAATTCCAACAATCTATTAGATGGTAATATGACATCCCATTTCTAATGTTGTGATCATGAAATTGATATTCTATTTCTTAGTATTACATGTATATCGTAATGCCTATAAATCTATTAATGCGACTTTAATTGTAAGTAATAAATTGATTTTAAAATTTCCTGCGCAATGGATTATCTTGCAATTGTATCATTTTAAATGTTGGTATTCAAAATGTCGAATTATTTCGTCCATTTATGGTTATTCAGTAACAATGAATAATTAAAACCAATTATGTATGAAAAATCATTTGGGATTCATTTTTATTTACTTTTGCCTTTGTTGAAAATTTAGGGCAAAGTTAATTTAATTTTATCTTAAAAAAAGCTCAATTTTTCAAATCTTATATTCATGCCTTTATTTCCATCCATAGAACTTCATTTAATTATTTAATCTATTTAAATTAATATATCAGTTTAAGAAGCTAGTCGTAACCTCCTTTATCATCAAATCATTGAGTAAGTGCTGGAAAGTTGTCAGACGCTTGGCCTAACTGGTCTGCTGCACCAAACTGTTGACAAAACTTCTACCGCCATCTTCAATGCCGCGCTCTTCAAGTGCATAGTGGTCGAAGGAGAGCAAATAATGGCTCTTAGTAGCCATGACGATCCTTTTTAACAATACTTTTCAACTAGTTAGATCCGCGTTTTGATTAAGCTCTCTGTCCTACGCGCTTGTAACCAGGCTACCCCAGGCTTAACCAGGGGTGACTGCGTATTTGTGTAATGTTAGAAACGTATCTTTGATTTTATCCTGTTCAATTTGTCGAGGTGAATCACTTCGAGAAAGTAAATATTACTATCAGTAGTTTTAGGACGATAATATTCTATTTACGATGATGATTACTGTTGTTTTACTGATTTGCGTATGATTATTTGGAAAAATAACAAAGATGATGCTCGCATTTCTTCATTAAAATGAAATGATAATATTTTGACTTGACACGAAATGAGTAATATAGAATATTAACCAAAAATGTTACCTTAAGGGAAAATTTGGAACTATTAGGTACCAATGCACATAATGCTCTATAGGACGCTGGCTATAAAATGGTAATGTTGTGATATAGATCAAAGGTAGCTCTAAACCCAACTAATGATACTCCAATAACCTAATTAAGTTAGGCCAATAAGAAGCAATAATAATTTCTTAAACGAAAAATGAGTGTTGGCTGGGGCCAATTGCGTGGGAGGTAGTGGAAATGTTTGTCAATGCTAAAATATAGGGTATACAAAAAGGGAATTCGAGTCAGTGGACGTAGGTACACACCGTTTTATTATACATGGAATAACACGATTAAATTATTAATAAATTAATAATTATGTTATTGTTGGCAATTAACAATGCGATTTTATTACTGCGAGTTGATATTCATGTTAGTACAATTTCTAATAAAGAGCAATACAATTTATTACCCGAAAAAATTTAATTACCTCATTAGTTATTAAATACTAACTTACGATTAATTTGACTCCTCAATCATTTGAAGGGAAATAAAAATGAAGTGGCGAGACAGGATTTCATGATTAAGCGCTGAACGCAGCAGACTAGCATTTGTTGCCCTCCAGGAAACGAATAAGGAAATTTGAGTTTTGCATTTTAAACCATTCGTTTAGCAACTGTTGGACTAATGAAGAAAGGCACTTTGAAAATGTTGGGGTCTTAAAAAAACGATGTCGAAGGTAAATGCCTACAAGGTGACAAAAATATGTTTGTTAATGTACCAGAACCAGATTGTCGTAGCTAACTAGGGTTAAAGTTAAGGGGACAGAAATGCAAAAAAAAGCTGTTTTACTTTCCTAAGGAATGCGGCTAAAAAGCTATTTTCATGAACTTAAAGATTTTCTCTAAGCAGTCATGTCACTCACCGGATCATTTAGTTATCTTTCTCTTTATCACTCTTGGAAATTTCTCTTAATCGATTTCATCTGCTTCTTTGAAATTAAATTTGCATAGTATTTTCATTTCCGTGGAGAGTAATGATTAGTCAAGATAATAAAAATATACATTTTTCTACGGTTATACATTCAAAATGTGGAATTTTAGTTAATAATGTAAGTAAAGGGAATTCGCCGAAATGTACTCCAAAATCGCTATAACGTCAGGCAATTCATCAACACTAATTACAAAAAGTACTTTACCGTTAATTTGATTTAAGGCCTAATATTCTTTTGCATTGAATTTCTTCATTTATAATGCCTAATGCATGATTTTGATTTATTTCTTTGAGGAAATATATCCAGCAATAAAAATTTATAAAATAAATGAGAAAAAGAACTAAATTTTAAATAACCAATAATGAAAACCACCTAATAACTTCTGCATAGTCGTAGGATATTAGACATGCATTCATGAAACCTTCTGGTATTTAAAAATATACACAATTCTGCAGGAGAATAAAAAACGCAACATATACAATATCGAAGGACGGGATTTTGTTTGAAATGTTTCATCAAACTTTGCTTCAGAGAAGTTATAGCGTGCAAAGTATGATTTTAAACATGAGTAGAATTGTTGCTTCTTTTAAAACTCCGCAGAATTGAAATAAATATTTCAATTTTGATCACTTATAAAATAAGTCGCAGATCCTTTGGGGTCTCTTGTGCATCTCCTTTGATCGTTTCAGTTATTTTATGCAGAATCTATTAAACTATCCGCATTTCATTATAACTATTAAAATTCATCTTTGTATCTATGGGATAGGTGCTTAGTATGTGACTCTATAGTCCGTCTTGTAACTAATAATCTTTCTACAGTTTAACAGAATACCGAAGTCTTTCCTGTGGTTTGAGTTCACCCAAACGCATATTATAGCCGTTTAAGAAAAGGGAAAATGAGCCAATAGAACCTTGGTTTGTAAGAAACAGGGTGGATTAAGTTGGGTTAGGAAAGATTGGTTTATGTACGCACTTATTAGGCATATAAGAGACCGATACAAATTACCTACTGACGATGAGAATGTGTGGAATATGTGTGAATATTGCGGGTTTAATTTGAATGAACACTTTTACGTCTTTATAGTCAAATCTTGGATTTCATAGTAGTATAAATTCACAAATAGTTGAGAATTTCTCATTCAACCGTCAAGTTTTGACATATATTTTAACTAGGTCAAAAATCCATGGATGAAATCACGATATTTGGAACATTTGCGTGTTACCCTTTGTGGGAAAGTGGACAACTCAGAACTTCCAAAAAACCAGATAAAGTGGAGCTCTTGACAATCTGATCTCATTTTAGGCCAATAAAACCCTTCCTTCCTTCACTAAATTTGGTTTGATTTAGAGTTTGCGGATTCCATCTTACGATTAAAATTTATTTAAGTTTTTATTGCATTGACATGAATAATAGTAATTAAGATATTGATGATCATTTATAACTCTTAATACGAATTTTGCAACGCTGAAATATAATTAGAGACCATATTATATAACTTTTGATTAAAAATTTTTCATCTCACAGATTACGGCATTTTTCAACTTGAAATTTGTTCTCATTGCATGCATGGAATTTTCTGTTGATATTTTATTTTGATATAAGTAAATAAATGAAAACAATCTTTATTTATGCAAAATTTCTTAAAACGTCTTTGTTAGGCCAAACACTAAATGAAAACTTCATTTTTTGCCGCATTATGGGAATTGTTACTGTCCATTCATCAGTCAAAAGCCAATCGATCTGATATATATATATATATATATTTCGCTGAATGAGAAGTGGCATGTATTATGGTAGTTGCTTCATCTTACGTATACTACAATTGCTTGTGAATTTTCAAGGTACAACATGCATCTGGTTCAGGATTAGTGGTCATATTATTGTGCAATTATTCAAAATTTGTTTCTTCTTACTGTTATTTAACTAGTAATATTGCGTTTATCAACGCTAAAATAACAACAGAGGATGCCATTGGGCTAAGTATCTTCAAAAAAATGCACAGAGAAATATCGTTTTTATAATTCTTTAACTTGAAGGGACTTTTATGCCCTCGATTATCAGGCCTTTCGTAAATTTCTTAACAGTTAGTTTATTTTTTTATACAAAAGCTACCGATCTTGTTACCATTTGGATTGCGAATCGGAGGTTCATTGAAATAAGAAAGTTAACTTTATGAAATTATCTTCATTAATCAGTAGGTTTTGGTCATTAAAACTTGTTTTGAACTATTTGAACAATTACTCTAACATTAATTAATCCAATTAATAGCTTGCCTTCTAGCCCCACAATGAACAAAATTATTATATAAAATTTATATCAACTAATTTTTAATTCTTTATTTCATTCGATAGGTTTTGGAAACCAACTGTGTTCCTCTCCGAAATTGGGAGGCCTGCATTGATAAGTGTCTCATGAATCGAATCCAAAAGGAATGTCGATGTATATTTAGCGGTGAGTCCACTCGTGTATATTCTTCTCTTCGTCATTTACCTTGTATTATTGTGGCAGTGCCACTTGTTAATTTTTTACTATTAATAAAATTAAATTAAATTTTGCAATATCCACGCACAACCTATAAATACATTATGTATCCCTGGTGCTCGACCATGCGAAACGAAATCTGATCGTAAATCGAGACATCTGTTGAGAGAATCTCCAAACTGTACTTTTTGGTAAATGCGTATGAATTAGAGATGACTTGAGAGATTTAAAATCAGTTCTGCTTAATAAAACCACTTGTTATGATAGCTGCTTAGTCTGGGAGCAAAACTACGTTTTAGAAAAAAAATGCAATCTCATTCACGGATGATTGATTTGTACACATATTCAGTTCGTCACTATGAGTGGAATCAGTGCTTATCAACATCTCATTTATATAGTTAGTTGACCAGCAGATATAGGGATCAAAGCACATTGTAGGAATCTTCAAGCCAAGCTCTGCATACCCCATTCAAGGGTGATCTCTTGGTGATACTAATCTGTGAAATAACGGGCTAAACTAATTTATTTTCCAAAGATTGAATCAAGGCGACTGTTGGACTAAAAGATACAGAGCTTTGGCATATTTTGATCATTGAAGAAAGAATTCAGCAAGATTTTATCATGACCTACAAGGAATGTAAACATTCTTTTTTCTGATCTCTCCTGTAACATACAGTATTTTAGCGACAGATTCAGTGGAATATATTCTTTTCAAAACTTGCAGCAAGAAGCACATCCAGTAGCGTAGAATATTAGAGATGTGGTTGGAGTGCTCCTTATGAGGTATGGTATTATAATGTTACCATTACTCTCCCATCATAGCTACCTGCAATTTTTATTATTTTAGCCAGAAATGATGGTTGTAATCTTAGTTCTATATCTGGCTGTAGTCTGCAACTGGATACTATACAGGGTAGGTTCTCCATTTTCAATAACTATTTTTGTTTCTGTTCTTAATTTTACCTAATTTAATAGTGAAATGCTTAAGTATGTAATCTTGGAATGGGTTTTTTTCCAACAAATTGACAAATAAAGTGTCTGTCACCGATTTTATAACAAAAATCAGACTTTGATCAAAGATTAACAATTTGCATTTAAAGCATTTCTGTGACAAAAGTGCATAAGAATATTGACTACATTACTTTACTATAAAAGATATTTCCTACATTTCTAATAGAATTTGTTCTCATCGCCATTAATGGCGTCCCTATTACCCTTGGTTAAACATTAAACATTAAATTTCCGAGTTAATGTGAAGATTAGAAATAAATTTAATTTCATATGGAGTTAAAATTGCTTCCTAAATAATTTCAATCCCAGATGACAAGAAGTGAAGCATAAGCCAGTTCGGAAACAAGGAATCTTTTCAGCTTTCAATAGCATCCTAAATTGGTTTCAATTGGACTATATATATATTGATCGTTTTGTAATAAAAATCCAGTTATAATTACATAAATTTGCATAAATAATTGCATATAACTTTGCTAGTCAACACCCTTGGCAATTTTTTATTTCTAGATTCTCTTTCTCTGTCAACCTGCAATTGCATTCACCCATGTGAGCAAACTGTCTACAACTATGAATCGATCACTCAAGCCTGGAAACCATTCTTCCCCGATTTTCGGGGCTTCTGGAAATTTCAATCCGTCCGATCTCGTCCCATTTATAATCAATCCACTCTCGATACACAAGTAGCTCGTTCTATAAGTCGATATTGGTTCCACTCGCTTAATCAACATGAACGAGATTACCAGGTACAATATCCATGTAGCCTTAAAAGCTGTCTGCTTTGTTAGTTTTCATTTTAAATCAATGTCACTTTTACAGCTAACAGCATCCATTCAATTATGGGCATTTCTTCGTGAAGCTAACAGAAAAGTATTCCACGAACTAATGAGTCTAGATGAGACTCTGATGAGCCTTCAACGAATAAGCAAGGTAATGAAACGGATTGTGAAGATCATCGGTCAGGCAGCAAATTACTCAAGAAGTGGAAGAAGTCGTCTAGTGAAAACCTTTCTTCAATCCAATGGAAAAGTAAACAGTGCAATTTTTGATGAAAACTGTCTTGATCAAGCTGAACACACTGGAATGCTTGCTAAAGTCAGCCAACTTAGTGAAGCATTTACAAATCGACTGCAGGAGTCCTTTCTCTTTGATATGAGTCAACAGAGTGTTCAACTGAACTTAATTATGATTTTACTCCAGAGAAGTCCAGCTGATTTCTCCAGACTTCTGAATGATCTGCGAATTAGCGATCTCATATCAGATGTTACTGTTCTCGATCTTCGACGAAATGGACAAAAGTGCCTTGATGCTGCTTACAACCTCAATGGACTACTGAGCAATTTTAGTATTAAAGATCTTTTTCCAAAAAGCAATTCATCTTCTGTGAAGTCAGGAAATTTGCCTACAGGAAGTGAAAATATCATATCTTCGCTTCAAGCAATGCTTTTGGCAATAGATTCAAATTTGAACAAATTGAGCTCCGAATTTTCTCGCCTATACGATGAGAATAAGATTCTGATATTGGAGATGGGAGGCCTTTTATCATATCAATCGTCAATGGAACAGCGACATAGGTACTCATATGCATTCACAATGGATTATGTTAGCAGAGACAAATCTAAGAATTCCTCTTCCATTTTAGTCGAGTGGCTGTAACGGTGCACATATCTCCCAAGCAAAGTCGGTCAATAAGACTGAAATCTACTGAAAGCGTATTCAACAAAAATGGTAAGGGCCCAAAACTGGCTTCTTTTAATTTCAAAAAAGGGTGTGAACTACTTTTGTGATCAAGGACTTTGATCACATGATGACCACGCCTATTTTATAATACCCATAAATTTAAGGTTCCACACCGTGGTTCTGCCTATGTATTATAATTATTTTTTTGATTTCTTTTGGCCGAATAATTTTCCCATGTAATCTGGCAAGGCATACTTATTTCATGAAAGGCTCATAAGTTCCTACGGAAATTACCCCACTAAGTTAGGAGCCTGAAACCTGGAATCTGTGATACCAACACTTAAGACTCTGACTGCATAAATTTATACTGGATGAAAGGCACATTTTATTTCAACTTTTAAGTTGATTTGAAAATTCTATCGACTTAATTTCTGTCTGTATTATGGTAAATATTGATTTATTCCTATTGGGGACAGAATTTTCAAAAGAGTGAAACTTTCGTATTAATGAGTGGAGAAGAGCAGGGTGTGGAATATTTCGAACTATGATATAGTTAAGAGCCTTGATTAAAATAATTAATCAAAGTCTACGTGATGAATATCATTTTTAATTCTATCCTAATTTCTACGTATCGAATGAAATTTTTAACGTCAGTTCGATTTCACATTTTTTCGAACTAAGTCTGCACTTTGGAATTCATCGCTTCCTCTCCCTTCATCTGACTGATGTTTTTTTATTTTATTTTATATTTTATATTTTATATATATATATATATGTATACATATATAGATTATCGTACCAAAGTATTGTGTCCTCAATTTTTCTAAGAATGGATTTGGTCATTTCCCCAAAGTGGCATTGCAAATTCAGTTATATATCTAATTTTCACGACGTTTCCTACTCCAAGTAACTACTTTTCCAATGGGGAACTTGACGTTCATTTCAGTTGGCCATTTTTCACCTATATCTCTACTAAGGAAGGATTTGTCCACAGGTGTGTCGCTTTTTGAGAAAATTACAGTTTACCTTGATTTGACCATATGTATGAAATATGGATCTTTCCAAGTCTTTTAAATGCGTTTAAAAAACGCTCAAATAAGTGACCGGAAGGAATAACATTTTAAATGAAATTATTCATTCTCAACTTATATAACTAGCTTATATAAAAATAGCTGGGTAAGCCTAACAATATAATTACAATGTCATTAAAAACAATAAGGGCTTCTTCACTCAAAAGGACACTAGAATTGAGCAAACAGATACATTTTTCCCATTACAAAGTAGTTCCAATAGTAGGTCAAATTTATACTACATCATAACAGAGTTTAATGTTGTATTTACAATTCAGCAGAACTACTGGACATCTTAACATCTGTCGTTATGGTGGGTTCTCTATTAGTGGTTCTTGCTGAAGGCATATGCTCCACGATCTGGGAATGCAGACTTTGGCCCAGCAGTCGTATTTCAAACGACTTAATCAAACGTCAACTTACTGGAACCGTGTTTGAGCAGAATTTACCCTCCTCTGTCTCTCCCTCACCATTGTCTCAACAGCACCAATACCCAACGCTTGCAGATGTCCCTATACCAACCATTTCTTCGCCAATGCCTCAAAGAGCCACCCCTCACTATGTCTACAGCCTTTCTCGAGGAGATGGAATAATTCCCCAAACATATGCTGTGAAATGGAACCAACTTACACTTGCTCGACCACTTAAGCCAAGTGGTGGTCAGGAGTTTTGTAGACAGTCTAAGCATTTGCAACCACAACCGGCCTCATCGTCTTCGCAACAATTTAGACAACACCAGAATCCGTCGCATCCACTTTTCTTGAATATTACAGATTCAACTACAGGGATTAATTCACCCTCGACGTCCTCACGTTTGCCGTCTGATGTCGTGTAGGAATAAATGGGTGGAGTTTTGATTCATTAACATATGTGTGTGTGATATGCAATATCAGAAACCGTAAGTATGCATTGGTACTTTGTAATAAATGCGAGTAATGAACTAGATATACCTGAAAAAATATCAAATGGACTCCATTGAACAGAAGAGATTAGTATAAATAAAATTATTGTTTTTTTCATTTTTGTGATACAATCTACTACGGGTCCTATTATTTGAAAAATAATTGTTTTTTGAACAAACAGTGATGTGCTGCTCCACTTAATGATGTATCAAACTCATTTTATAAAATTTTAATTAACTGAATTTCCTTCTCTGACAGGTTAGCATAAAATGAGGGGGGGGGGGTTGGCAAGGCGTTTTTTGCAGCTTTGCTCGTGTATCGTCTCCTACTTCTAATTTAATTTTCTATAAATGATCAATATTATTAGAGAGAGAAGTCGGGTATTTTAACTCTCATCGGAAGCAGTGCAACTTGATTTACTACTTTTAGCTGCTATTATTCTATTAGATTTTATTGCCTATATTTTTTCAAACATTGCCGTAATAAATTAGTTTCTAGGAAATAAAAGGAAACAGTTGTTATGCTTAAGCTTAATAATTATTAATTAATTCCATCGCTTTAAAACCTTTGAACTTAATCCTCTTTAATTATAATAGCGAGTGATTAGAAGTTTGAATGAGATTTTAATAGTGCTTTAGGTTTAATTTGTTTTGTGATACTCATATTCAGACAAAAAGTACTCAAGTGGAGATCCACAGACACTCGTAGCAATATTTAGAGCATTAAAGTGCTGAAAGGCGCATGCCAGAACAGGTTTAATTGTTAAGCGCAAAACTACTTTTTTCGAATATTTCCTTGCACTCATAAGTAGAGGCTTGTCATTTTAAGGAGAGAGCTTGTATGAAAGAAAATATATTAGTGGTTGACATTAATGAGTCTGTTTACTCGATCATTTGTTTTGCATGAAAGCGACCGATTGTGACCACTTAGATCAGTACTGCTTATTGCGCAAAAATGAGCAACGTTTATCGTGCTATCATTATTTGTTAACTATTAGGCTAGCCATTTTATACCTGACGCAGACATTCCATTTTATAATGTTTGCCCTTATCATCTCCGTTATGCTGCAGCTGTTAGTCCTTAAATATAAGGCGTGATCCTATTGGTTTCTCAGTCAATGGAAAGAGGAAAGAAAGAAAGAGGATGAACCATGAGTTATGAGTTTTGGAACTTGAACTACCTCTTGGAGTTGCTCTCAGCATCATTTTAGACCTTTCTCCCCCCTGTCATTTTTTGAATTGTTAACCCATTTGAATGCCTTCTCATAATTAAGAATTTGGAAAATTATACCCTGTTATTAGGTAAAAACAACAGTAATTTAACTATTGGATTTATTTAAAAGGAAATCATTGATAAAAATTATTGATTTTTGCCTTTTCATCTACCAATAGGTAAATGGAGTCCAAAAAAAACCGTCGTATATCATCACTGCCTAATCGTTCAAACACAGATGATGGTATCGTTTCCGACCCCCGCCCTGCTCTTCTCTTAAAGTCGTCAATAACAAGGCAGTATTCAAAATTTTCTACACTAGAATAACAAAAATATTAATCACTAACATTTATATACATTTTACCGCACTTGAACAATTTATAGTTGTGATGGCTTTCTATGCCTTGTTGATACTTATGGGTTTTAAGGAGAATTGGGTGTTGGTGGGTGATGTACGTCAGTCAGATGACTTTCCCTTACATTAAATCTTAACTTCAATAACGTTCTTTGTCCATTGCACATCTATCTATGCAGGTAAAATTTGAATTAGACAAAATATTCTGGTTAATTATCAACCTATTTACTTGAATTATTAGAAAAATAAAAATCTGAAAGCGTATGAAGACGAGGAAAGGTAATGTAATTCCATGATGGCTGTAGAGAAAGTAACAAAGTGATTTTAAGTGGCAATAAAGTCAAATTCATGGCTATATTGTCAATGTGGTCTAGAGGTATTTTATTAAAGCATATAATACAGATAAGGTATGCAGATATGGCATTGCATACAAAGCATAAAAAGCATGAAAGGCGGAAAATGGGCACTGGACGTTAATGATAACAATAGCTGTGGGCAGGTAGGAAATAGCCTCATGACCACCCAAATCCACTCTGAGGGATAGTGGCCGATGAAGACTTTATTTGATCTAAACAATGACCAAACTGAGCTCCCAACTCGATTACCCCACTCCGTGTGCAGGCATTGCCTAACTTTGGTTCCGCAAGGCTGTTAGTGTACTTTAAACAGGTGTTGTGCTTGTAAAATATGGCCTAATGTACTAATGCATTGTTTGGAGTTTAAACGTCAGCTGATTGCGTACATTGGCTACTCCGGTCTCTTTATTAAATTTACCTTCTGGAGTAGCTATAAGTAGCTGGTTGGCAAAATTATTCACAAGTTATGACATTTCAGAGTCCACTGTGAGTGAAATACTAGTTGAACAATCGAGTTGAAAGCACTGATCATGATGCTTTGACTTTTCAACAGTCCCTATTCCAATTAGCGTTCGGCAAAGTTCACTTCTTCAGAATGTCCTCTTTCCATGTATAAACCAAGATGCAAAAGTGTGTGAAAATGAAAATAGGGTTTTCTATCTCATGATTACACCCTTTTGCTTCCCATAAATCAAGTTCAACAGGTCTCTGTTTAAGATAACTAGTGCAAGTGCAGAGCTTAACTCGGTTTACTTATTGGGGTAATTAATCACACTTTTGAGGGAAACTTTCAAACATAACTGGTTATAAAGTAATTAAACTGATAAAAATACTCCCGATAATTGACGGTTGATTTCGTTAAGAAGAACGTTTAGGCATTAAGACTGCATAAACATTTTTATAACTTAATTGAAATAATGTAATAGTGTTAGAAATGGCTATGATCAAGATTATATGATAAAATGTCGTGTTAAAAAATTTGACTTAGCCTTTTATCTGTGAAATATGCCAAAAAAAGAGTGCGTGAAATTGGGTGATTTCGATATTGAATCTGGAGGATTTTATAAACTGGACAGCGATTTTGGTGCTTGCTTATTTGAGATAGATGGGAAGTGTTTCATTCATTGAAATTCTAATCTTGGTTTTCAAGAGCAAGGCTCTACTTTCGCCGATATTCTCATCACCTTGGCTTTCTCAAGCCATGTTCATATTTGTCAAACAACACTAGAACTCTTGAAACTCTTTTGGTTAAAAGATGGTTTCTGGTGTCAAATCTCATCGATGTTCTAGGAAAAATATTAGGCCGCAAAAATTTAGTTAACTCATCTTAAGTAAAGTCAGATGCCTAAGACGTTGTTACTTGTGCTATAGTGCTATCTAACCCGCCCTTTTTAAGTGGAAATCTTTCATAGGTTTTTTCCTCTCATAAATTACTGTAAGAACAATTTTTTAATGCCTGACACCCATATGACTATTATTTTAGAGGTTGTAAGACTTTAGAACTCGGTATATCGCTGTCTGTTGGATGATATTGACTTCGTTTCAATAGTTGCTTGAGTAGTTGGTTATCATATTTTGATATTCCTTCCATTTATCAAACTGATTGAAATGTGCCCTGGTAATTAGCATCGGCTATGGATGACTGTTATGCTAGACAGGATATGTTGCTTGTTGCAATAGCAGAATCTCCTTATATCGATATGTAAAGCAACCAGTTGCAAGACGTCTGTTTAAATCCAATTTACGATAACTACAAGTCAAATAGGAATGTGGGTAAAATGGCGTGGGTATGAAACTTACATTTTCTAACTGAAATCCAAAATTGAACTACTTTCTCTGGCAAACTTTATGCATGCTCTAATTTTTTGTCAATTGCCTCATGAAACATTCGACATAATGAAACGAACTTGAGACAACTGCTGCCAGTAGGTGAGACCTTTATTTGAGCATGACGGGTGGTTCTTCCCCCACCCCTCCAGAATTGGCGTCATTGGTGTATCGCACGTTTGAACCGCTGACTAATTAGACGCATATCTATCCACATGGCGTGAACAAAGGCGACGGGCACTAAATGTCGAGACAGACGAATACGTTAGTAATCACACTAGAAGGTACTTTCAAACCCCATAGTGTTCGGTGCGTTTAATACGATCTACTGCGGTTATATGAATAGAGTGGAAAATGATGCAAAAAAACTTCCATATAGGCATTCTTAGAACCGTTTTTGACCGAGTATATGAGACTGTGGACCAAGGTTTTCGTTGTACTTTCCTTGCTCTTCTCGCATTCAAGACAGCTAATTAAAAGGCTTGTTAGTTGTTGTTTACTAATTGGGAGTTTATAACAAAAAGTCAGAAGTTGGCGATAACCTACAAACCGAAATACAGGCGACACATTTTCCAAAACGCTATCACCAATGCGACACTCAGCGTTTGCTTAGGGGCTGCTGATCGCTCAAATATTTCGAAATGAAAAGCACCAACATTCTCACTTTTTATGTGCGAAAATTAGATGTGTTGAATTTACTCCCTTTGAAGCTTTTTCCATAGTTCATACATATAGGAATTTTAAAGAATCTAAAACAAATCCTGTCTAAAAAAATTAGCACCATTTGCTACCTCCAATGGAATTCATCATAGCAAATAGTCAACTCAAGACAGTTAAGCCATGGCATGCAAAACTTGAAAGTGACTATCAGTGAATAGGGGTGTGTGATAGACTTACCTCCACGTGGTAAAATACGGGGTGTGCGATAGACTTACCTCCGTGATATATTTAATGAATGGGGTGTGCGATAGACTTACCTCCACGTTGTGCGCCCTGGGCAACGTATACTCATACGGCGAAAAAGTCTATTACATGGCAGTTGACCTCAAACTACCATGACCATACTGTATGTCATATTCGACTACTTTCACAGTACTCATCCCACCTTTTTTCCACCTTATCTGCCTTCATCTTTGATACACTCTTCTGTTCCCACCCCCCTCTTGAATTTTTTTACACTTTGCTGTTCCTCCTCCCCTCTGTGAAGACTGAAGTCAACTAAAGGGCTAATGATAACAATCAAAACGCCTGCCATTTGATATAATAATAATAACTATCAGTGAAAATCAACCCACATCCTGAAAAAGAAATTAAGCAACACAACACATTGACCATAAATAGAGATCAGAGCCATCCCGTAAGTTAGAAAGAAA
>UZAE01001028.1:0-15777 GCA_900617975.1 Rodentolepis nana | reverse complement strand
GAGCGTTTTCTTCACTTTTCAGCTTCCTAAAAACGCTCTAGGGGAGGAGTATTGTGGGGCACGTCATTGGATGTCTGTACGCCAGGATTGGGAGGTGCGACCCTACAAACAGTGACCAATCATTAACCTCTTTTTGTTTAACCTAATTCGCCATCCTCATCATGATTAAGCTTCCTGCGTGTACACTTTATCCACAATATACTTACTGAGTAAACGTGCTCCGTGCTACACGTCTGTTTCCTTTCATAGCTAGGCTATAGCTTAGCTGGTTCTGGGAGCCTAGCTAGATGTAGGAGGATCTGCCATAGAGATTTCTGAGTCAGTCAGGCTTTACTAAGGTAGCAATTCGCTACACGTTACTGCCCAAATGCAGGCCCCAAAAATATATTCACAAATTAAAGTCGAAATAGATGTTTACCATTATCAAGATTCAAGTTTACTTGGCTTATGCAACTATATAGAATTTGTTAATTTGTTTTGGATTTATGAGCTTTATATTTTTGTTTTTTTAATATTGTAATAGCAATTTTTTGAAGTTTATCATTTGAGAATTGTTCATGCTTACGTTTATTCGCTATAAAGCAGAATTTTTATCTTGAATGATTTCATTTACTTCCATTAATAATGAAGAGAAACTAATGAATGCTGGAAATAAGAGGCCTAACACATTCTGCAAACAAAGTGAAAGTGTCTCAGTGGAGTTAAATTCATTGTTTCTTTCATTCCACGTGTATAACTTTAGTAAATGGGAGAGGGGGTTCGTGATCCAAGGTATATATTTTTACGAATCATTTGAGAATCGCAAATCTCCTTTTTGAAGAGTATCGGTCTTGCACAACCCTTGAGAAACACTATCTGAATTTCCATACTGGTGCCTCTTTAGTAAAGCTAAATGAACGAACGGCATTGGGCATTGCGGAAATAGGCGATTTTAAGACCAAAGTGTGCGGCTTTACAGCCCACTTTCTTTCCCTCCAAAAAACTCGTTCTGGTAGATTAACTCACTGTCCAAATCGTATCTCCGATACAACTTTTCTATGTAATTGGCCGGATTAACATATTACTATGGCAACAAATAAGCTTAAAATCTTCGGAATTAGTGGGTTAAGTGTTACGTTATTATATTTGTTTATGTTTACTTCATTTTATTGATTTCTTTGTCACACTGGCATGTTTAATTTCATTTCGTTTTTGTCTCTTTTCGAAG
This sequence comes from Rodentolepis nana, assembly GCA_900617975.1. Classification (NCBI taxonomy): domain Eukaryota; kingdom Metazoa; phylum Platyhelminthes; class Cestoda; order Cyclophyllidea; family Hymenolepididae; genus Rodentolepis; species Rodentolepis nana. The sequence continues at coordinate 14,570 of UZAE01001028.1, read as the reverse complement.
ATGAAATTGATCATTATGGAGATGAAAAAGATTTTAATGACTAATCGTGTATACCTATAAACGGAGTGAAAGAACATTCTAACAAAATATTCCGATAAGACATAAAAATCTTTCTCTAGACTCATCGTCATCCTCAAAACACAACTGGCATTAAAGACAACATTGATTTCAATTAGTATTCATTTACCATGTCTAAGCTTTGTTTAGTTGGTCTGCGGATGTTTCAAGACCAAGTATGTTACTACTAAGGAATCGACGGTGGGAGGGGCACCAACATCAGAATGCCACCAAGCAGACACATACAAACACTGAGTATGGAAGGTAGCATGCCTCTTGCTGGGAAGGGGGAACATGATAGATGTAGAGAGATGGTTACTTCGCATCTTAGGGCTACTTAATCTTTTTGATTTAATATTAGAAGCTTCACAAATAGCCACAACTTCTGAGTTGAATAACAAAAACGGAGATAAACAAGACATTTTCGTTTCTCAACATTATCTCCAATTGCAACCCATAACTTTATTATTTTATAGCAATTATGCAAGCGGTAAAATTAAGAAACATGTCAAATGGTTACCATAATTTCATTTGGAATAAAATTTTTTATCCAAACGTTTTACTTATTAGGTTGTTTAGTGAATGGAAAAATTCTTAATAGGGGCTTATCACATTCATCCTTCTAAGTCACAGATGGCAAGCAAATTAGTAAATGAGCACAAACATCTAAAATCTTGATGATATTCCCATGGTGATCACAGGTACTCGTTAGTTTTATTTTGCAAATTCTTCATTCCTTAGTACTACTCTAGTAAATATCAAAAGTGATACTTGTGTGATATAAAGGGCAAAACAAAACACGACAAAAAAAACACATTTATGGATTTCAGTCTAAATTGTTTAAATGATAATTAAAACGATCTACCTAGCACTGAAACAAGTTGGTCGATGGAAGCCATTAAAGATAGTTGCTTAGAGTAATATACACACCACAAACTATTGATTAATTAAGGTCTTAAAAATTATAACAAGACACAAAATGAAAGAAAGCACAATTTCAAATCATTGGGGGATTCAAAAATAGGTTTCTGTAAAAAGCCAGTCCATTCTCGGAATCATCCCTACATAACATTCCTTTCTGCTCGCACAGGAGAAGACGTTCTTTCGCCAGTACTGTAGCGATTCCAGCTTTTCTTGCCAACTCACCAGGTGTTATGCCCTTAGAATTATCTGAAGCGCATAATTCACATGTTGATTTTAATGTAGCTTCTTCTGATTCGCTTGCAAGTTGAAGGACCTAAGAGGTAAAGTTGAATTCATACGCATACCTGCTAGAGAAAGTTGAAGTATTTGACAATTGTTAAACTCACTTTAAGTCCAGAGGGGAAGGTTTTAAGCCTAAGAGGAAGTTTCAAAGAGGGCATAAGACGAGCAGCTTGAAGCAGATCATCTGGAGCGATGAGTTGGACACCACGAGCTCGATTTACTCGGCAATACGCTGTTGTCAGATCAATACAGCCTCCAGAAATCTCGGCAGTTCTTTGTTCCAAAAGAGGTAGCAATAGTCGACAAATCTGGCCAGCCAATTGCCGATGAAATGAGTAGGCATCGGATGAAACCGCTCCATAGTCATTACTTTCACCCTCATCCTCAAGACCCATACTAAGCATCGCTCGTCGTAATTCGGTAGTATCATCTTCTTCAACTTCACCTCCGGAGGCTTTTGTATTGCGAATGCGTTGTGAGAGGCTCTTAGATAACGCAACCATTTCTTTCGCATTTTCCATGAGCTTTGTCAAGTCTGCAAAAGCACCAGCTATACTACGGTCATTAGATACTGTCTGCGCTAGGATGCTTCGCTCGATTCCTGATAAACCAACACGGCTAGAGTTTACCTTTGGGGCAACCATCCAAAGTTTGCTCTAGAATTAAAACAAATAAAGCTTCATTTAAGGGTTAAATGTATTAATTTCAAGAAAGAGAGACTTACCTCCAGAGTGCTCTCCAAAGCTGCGAAAAAGGACTGAAGACCCCCTTGAGTAAATCCAAGGCGAATATAATCCAATCCAGAGGCTACAGCGACACGAGAATCACCTTTATCAACAACCCAAGGCGCAGACCAAATAGGTAGGGCCGGCAAAGCCTTGAAAGCATTTACAAGTTGTTCTGGAGAAAGCAGCTTCAATATGAGTTTTGGAGTGGCACTTCTAACACTGGAAGTATGCTGCTGGGAGACGCTGGTGACTGCAAATAAAGGCAAGGCCATTTTAGTATTGCCATGTTGCCAAAGCAACCGATGGGATGTAAGAGCGAGGTTTCCTTTCTCGAATCCAGTTCTTCCTGGACCGTTGTAGAGGGTGACACCTAATTGAGTTAGAACTAAACACTCTGGATCAGTAATTTTAGAATCGGTTGATATTGCGCACCATCGAAAGCGATCCATCTAATCTAACTGATGCAAGAATAAAACGATAAACTCAGGTTAATAAGCATGAAAATGAAAGTAATGCCCCAAAAGTCAAACTTCACAGGAAAATCTGAACTTTATTAAAAGTATTACAAAAGTAATCAGAAGAGGGGAGAGATCATAAGATGTTAGGCAGTTGCCATAACGGGGGATCTTTTTTCGGTGCGGGCTAAAATTGAAGACACAAAAGAGAGAATAAAATGAAAACTAAAAACCAAAAAAGACACATTTGAGAGGACAATTACCCTTGTTACTCTTTGCAGGAGGTACACGCGGTGAAACTTCATGATTAGGAATCTCAGGGAGATCAACCTTCAATAATTGTTCGAATTCGGCTTCAACATCGGCATTATCTTTAGAAGTCAGATTTCCGGCGATGAGATTACTGATTTCCTGAAATAAATTACTCCAGTAATGCACGCTAAGTAGAAGTAATTTGAGTAGACTAAGGGGTAATGCTCACTTCTTGATATTCCTGGTATTCCTGTGCGTCGCTAAGAATTTTCTCGACGTCATCCAAATTCATGAGGGCGTTGAGTTGTTTGAGTGCCTCGTTACCCTTCTTCAGACTATCAACAACTTGCACTTGAACCTGAGCAAACTCAATATCATTAATGAGTCCCTCAATAGTTGTTAAATGTTGATCAGCTTGAGACAATAACTTCTCCCGGTACTTTTTCTTCTTCAGAAGTAGAAGAGCTCGACTAGAATTGAAACAAATTTCAAAAATGCACATTTAACAATTTGCATTTTAAGGAGAGGGCTCATCACGGTACTAGAGATTAAAGATCCCCGTGAAAAATGATTTAGAGCAAAAATTGAACGAAGAACAATATCAAAAAGAAGTATAAAACATAATGAAAAACTCATAAATATAAAAAAATATTTGTCAAGTTCCTCTAATTTGAAAAAAATAGAAAGAACCAAATGAGGACATACTCTTTTTGATTTCGTTTGGCCAATACTTTGATGGCTGCAGTATCTTTGTCGATGGATTCTGTAGCTCGTTTACTGAAACGTTTTAATTCATCTCTCTGCTTTTTTAACTGCAAAACAGCCTTATCTTGCTCTGTAACACGAGATTTACTTCTACTATGCAGGATTCCCATAGCTGAATTAGATAGAATGCTTTTATACTCGTATGGTAAACCAACAACATTAAAAGTCATTAAAGTAATTGCCAAAACAGAATACCGTTTCAATAAACCAGATCATAATTTATAAATATAAATAAATTCACACATTTACACAATAGAGTCCTAGGCTTGAAAGGAAAAAATTATCATGGAAAGCGCTAAAGTATTAACCACCAAAAACAACTTTCAGCGTATTAAATATGCGTTTTTTGCATAGTTTATTATAATTATAACATTAAAAATACTTCAAAAAATATCAAAATTTTTTAAAATGCATACATTGAGCAAAAAATATTTATGAACGAAATTTTCTTTTATAATTTAAATATTAGCCTGTACGTGTAGTTTCTGATCAATGATATAAGGCAGTTTATACATTTATAAAAGTGCCGCATTTTTGAATATCTAAACTAAGGTCGTTTCGCATTTCTCTCGCCCTTAATTAGTACGGATTGATGGCACGCGGCAGACCTCGAAGACAAACTAAAAGCAAAAGCGATACATCAAATGCTGATGGGGAAAGCACAGAAAAAACGATATCAGAAGGCTCTGATAATGAGGTTAGGTTTACTGTTGCTGAATTAATAATAATATTATCGAATTTTATTTATTTTAATTTGCTCTTTTCACTCGTTAGAATCGACCTGGTTCCACAAATGAGGAGTCATCAGATATCCAAATTAATGATGATGAGGAGAATCCTTCTGAGGAAGATTATGAATCAACTTCTACATCCTCTTGTTTTCCGAGAAAAAGAAAACTCACCGAAGGAAATATTGATGTTGACGAAGAATTTGAAAGTGCTGAAGACGAAGAAGAACAAAATTCTGATAACGATTACTTAGATGAAAGCTTTACCGAGGTTCAAGAAGAAACCGATGAATCGGAGGATTCACTACCCACTGATTTGCCTTTAAGCTTCAATGGTGATGCAGAAAAGGCCGCTGAAATTTGTCGTCTACCTGCTCGGCGAATCACGGTTGATGAAATCGCACTGTTTCCCTTTCTGCAGGAAGAAACCAATGTTGCGCTTAGGCCAGCTTATCTCATTGCCAGAAATGCTGGTGTACGTGCAATTAAGCACTTTATTATTTTATATTTATTATTAGCATTTTTCTATTCATACATTGGTTTTTTTATCTCTCTCTACCTTTGAATGTGAGATTCGTGTTGTTTATCCTCCTAGGAAAGTGTTTCCTATTTTTCATAAGTTGTCATTTCATCTTCCATCGCGCCTTTGTATTCCGATTCCCATCATTTTTCTATTATATTTTTTTGATCCCTGTTTCGAATTTAAAAAAGAATATCCGTCACAAAATTGCTTTATTTCAGCCGTTTTATGGCGAGATAATTGTACCTACTTAAACTCTTCAAAGCGACTTGTTGGGCTCGATCAAATTTATCCCAAACGGAAATACTAAGTAAGGTTAGATATTAATTTATATCGAATGGCAGGCTTTTGGTAATTATCGTTAGCCCTTTAGTTAATTTCGTGCTTCACGCAGGGGAGGAACATCAAAGTGAGAAAATGTGCAGAGGGAGCAAAAAAGTGATTCATAGACGTATAAGGAACGGGCACAAATGTAGAGGAAAAGGTAAGTTGAGTACTGTGGGAGTAGTCGAATATGATATACAGTCGGGTCATGGTGGTCCGAAGCCAACTGCTGGTTTATAGCCGTATTAGTATACGTTGGCTAGGGTTCACTACGTGGAGGTAAGTCTATCGCGCACCCCGCCATTCCATATAAGTACGCGATTTTTGGTCCCTTGTACGCTGCTTTTTACATTTTTTCGAATAGTACCACTAATTTTTTTGCAATTTTATATACTATTCGTATCATTCGATTCTCTGCAACCCTTTTCCATCGTGTGGGTGCTGTCTAAATGGTGGTACGAATACTTTTTAAAATTAATTAAATCGAGTTCTATTTACTTCTTCCTTAGTGTAATAGGGTTGTAGCTCCCTTCTCATAATTCGATTTTTGTGACTTTCCCCACGCTTTGCATATCGAATTCCTGTCCACGCTATTTAATGCTCGATTATCGTAGTCAGTCTTGTCAATTCAATTCGTTTATTCATTCAAAGATGTGGAAAGTAGAAAGATCTTGCATTATGTTTAGTAGCCTACATGGTCTTTACCTGAGTTATTTGATTAATGACTAAATAAGCTGATTTATTTAGGTGGTAACTGTAAGGTGTGTTATGAAGTATGAAATTAACTCTGGCTGGTTCTGCAGAGAGATGCAGGTCTTATTACAGAGTCAAAATTATTCTCACTCTATTTTTAGTGCGCTTTATGGATTGAGGATCCGACATTACAAGTGACCACTGACCGATTAATGGGCTACCTTGTGTCTTCTCTTTCTCGTCAGTATGTTCTCTGCATGCATTCGGCAGGACTCACCACTTTCATTCCTCCAACTTTATTAGAAAATGGAGATAACCAACAACAGGACTCCTCTGAGACCAGCAATACCAGTTGCACCAACACTTCTTCCTCCCAAATACCTAGTAATTGGGATCCTTGGAGTACACCAGCCGCGCGAAAGAATCTGGAACGCCTTGCCACCTTCGCTATCCTCTTTCTTGAACGCTATGGTTACATCAACTTTGGCTCATTCAAACACCTCACTGAGCCTCTGACTAAGTCTGTGAAGTCAGTAGCTAATGAAAGTTCTACAAGTGCTTCATCAAAAAAGAACGTTGATAGGCATTCTACTGGCACAGGGAACCCCCTAAAGGTGATTATTTGTGGTGCTGGAGCTGCTGGATTAATGGCTGCTCGACAATTAACCTACTTTGGGGCCCATGTTACCGTCCTCGAAGCTAGAGTAAGGTTATAATAAAAGCACTTCATTAAAGTATGTGTACGTGTCTTAGTACATTTCTTTTTTCAGGACCGAATTGGAGGTCGTGTTTGGACATATAAACAAGGAAAGCATTTTGCTGATCTTGGGGCGATGATTGTCACCGGAATGTGTGCGTATTAAGTCTTGCTAGCACTTCTCTACAAATAAATTTGCTCTTAAGTGGTGTTTATTGTAGCTGGAAATCCCTCAACAATCCTGGCCAAGCAAGGTGGACTAGCATTGATCCCAATTAATCCATGTTGTACCCTCTACAATCCCTACGGGGATCCGGTGCCACAAGAACGGGATCTTAAGATTGAGAAAGAGTTCAATCGTATTTTAGCAACAGCAGCTTATGTTGCTGCGAATGATCCAAATTCTGCGAATAAATCTCTCGGTCAAGTTATTGAGAATCTTATTGAGTAAGTTGCTCCGTTTTGATTATTTTTAAGCAGTATGTTCAGTCGCCAAACAGATTGCATTGTTTTATTTTTAAATTGTTCTTGTTCATTAAGAAGCGGTTCTAGTCAGAATATTGCGCTATTGTTTTTCCCTGACTAACCTTTTCCTCTACTTTATTATTCTAGGTTTCAAGAATATCGAATAACTCCACTGCAGATCAGTCACCGAAATCTCACCTCACTTCTCACGCAAAGGAAAGCCAAAATTTTGGGCCAGGTGTGTTGACCTATTTCTTTGTTTTCTTACACCTCTTCATTTGTCCTTTCTTTCATGAATAACGTTGCCTCTTGTCTCACGGCTTTTTTTGTTTCTCGTGTTCTCTTTTTCAGTTAGAAATTATGCACGAGGTAAGGTCGTTTTATTCGTCCCCTCTAGATACTACTGTTTTGCCAAGGCGCTGCTCTTCACTTCGCCGTGAACTTATTAGTTTTTATGTTTAGATGTAGTTTCCCGTTGTCTGTTTCTCACCCTTCTGTGAATGGTAGATCATCAATACTGATTCTAATTTGTATTCGTTTTCGCCTGCTAACATATTGTTTTGAACAAGACAATGCATTGTTGAGGATGGAAGTAGGCAAGAGTGGCTTCATGACTTGCATTGTTTGTGTATATTGCACCCAATTTCGAAGATGTGTTGCCAAGGCTTCGAATTCAGACTGCCTCCTATGGCTACGGTAGCTCAGATCGGGGTGTAAATAAAGTTCCTATTAGGAAAGTGTTTAGTCTGTGTACGAATTTGGATGTGGTGCTGGAGCTATTCTATTAATGAACCAATGGTATAGCATTAAAGGACTTCACTATTAAAGAGTCATACAGGAATACAAGTCCGAAGTTTTCTCGCCCGTGAAACAAACTTCCTATAGGAATTCTATTCAATTTTTTTTAAGAACTTACTACTTTCTTCCTAATTATCATTTAAAAATGTAATTGTTTTATTTCATCTTTGGAGCTACGAAGTTGTTTTTCTATTTGTTATTCTCTGTTGATTTTTATCGCATCGTATTTGTTTTTTACTGTCCTTTTACTGAAGATAGTTTAGTTAAACTTCTCCAATGAATGATGTTTCTCATTTCACTGGTAATGAGAAAGCGTCAGAACTCGGAGAAATAATTCAATTACTGATGAGGCCGGGGGGGGGGGAATGTGGTAGAGTAGAGATAGTGGTCTTGGGAATATCTTTGTTTAATGGGCGTCCATTGTATTTTTTTGTTGCAAAGTCAAAACTTGAAAGCTGAGATGCTTATGGCATTGCGATATGTTTAACTATTACAACCAAGGGTGCCTTGTTATACTTGGAAAAGACAAATATTATTGATGCGTTGAGATGCAGTTGTCAACACCCTCTGGGCTATGAAAGTACCTATATTCATTGATGTAAATCAATTTTCGTTTTGAACTAACTTCCAAAACTTCCCTAGAATGTGTCTATTTTCAATCGTAGTTTGGTTGTTTCCGTGTTTTTCCCTATGCGCTATGTTACTGTGCGAAATTAGTTTTCCGTTTTACATTAGAGAGCCACATAATTACCCATGTAAATAAGCCACTTTTTCTATTTTATTCTCTTCTTATCTGCATCTAGATGGTTAAGGCGAGGGAAGATATAAATATTGCCTTCAATGAATGGAAAACTGTAGAGTCCAATGAGCCATTGGAACACAAGAATTCTTCTACTCCTCCTCCTCATTCTGCTGCTGCTGCTACTGTTTCAGATTCAACAGCAGGGACGTCTTCAGCGAATAGATCGTCAAAACGTCGAAGGGTGAATGCGGAGACGGGTTCCACGGTCTCGGTATCATCGGCTGATTCCCCATCATCTTCGATGCCGAATGTTCGCCCGGTTGTCAAGAAGAAAGAGGCTGAAGATGCGTAAGTTGACCATTTGCCTTTTATTTATTAAATCATAATGCGTTGGTCTATTTAAGCAAGTGTATACTTGAGAGAGGAAGTGGTTTGCGGAAATGTAGGGGTGATTTAGTCCATAAAATTCGGAATTTTCATTTATTCTCTTCTGAAGAGGTTCCGAGGTCAGCGTTGAAGACGACATTTCTTCCCCCCCCCCCTGCCCGTATTTTATAAAAGATGAGGCTTCTATAAATTTTGCACTTAAAGACATCGTCGATTGTTGGGCTTTTTGGAAACGATTATTTAAATTAAAATTGTCTTCCTCTTTATTTTCTAGTGGAGATTCGTTAGCATCTTTTTCCTTTAGGCCTAGTCAGCCGATTGACATGGAAGAGAAATTCAAACGCCTGTGTCAACTCTCTACTTTGAGTGCCGCTTGGAGACGCTTTGATCCTCTTCATGTTTCTCTCACCAAAGTGAATCGTCAACTAGAAGTCCTCGCAAAGAATCCACCCCCGTAAGTCCTTACAGTCTCTACTATGAAATAAGATATATTTTGGGTTCATTTCATTCGGGTCTTTGTGGCCTAGAAATAGCATATGCATCTTTCTATTCAAAGGTCATCCCGTCTATTGGGGTCAAAGAAGAGCAGTAAGACATGAATTTTTCATTAGGGGACTCTGAAATGCCTGTTCACTGTCATGAGGATTGGAAGGCATTTCCTTTGATGAGTTCAAGAAATATTGCTTAACTGTGTCAGATGTTAGCGCTACTTGCTCCCTGTCGTTTAAGCCTAGTTTAATTTCTTCATACAAGCGAATGTGACGAAATTAAGACTATTTCATGAAACTAACAGAAGGCAACAGACATTTCCCATATCTGTTTCTAATGAGATTTCAAGTATGGCAAGCAATCTCAGAAATGGGTGTAGGAGGGCAAAGGAGGAAGATTAGGAGTAAAACTTAAATGCGTTTATGTATTTAGTGAGCGGAGTTATCATGCACGAGCTTAACTGATCGGTCAGACTTGTTAGAGTAATAGGAGCCGAGGTCATCCATTTGCATTAGCTTTGACTAGGAGCCAGCAACCACAGTTTCCCAAAAGAGGCATTAATGCAGGGGTTTTGAGTTAAGTGAGTGCGAGAGACAGTGTACGAGTAGGTTGTCAACAAAGGTTCATATGTACGGATTATGCATAGACAGAATGGATTGGGCACTCGAGTACAAAGTGTACCTCAAATACATCCATTTGCGTATGGACGTGACTTGAGCTTGGAGTGTTTCAGCATGCAAGTCATTTGATTATGTGGTCGGTCTCCGCGTGGACATTTAAGTTTTTCTTCGCCAAAAGGAGAAGAGGAATTAATAGGACGAATTCACTTTGAGAACCTTAATTTTCAACTCTTCCTTTTCCGTTTCTATTAATACATGCTATGTACATATTGTCTTTGCTAAGAACACCAAAATACGTCCATTGAATGGAATGGTCAACTTTGTCTTTCAAATGTGCATAGCATCCACATCGCTGCGGCTCTCCCACAGCTGTGTACTGAATAATATTTCTCTTGATTGAATGTTCCTAAAGTGCAGTAGTCAGAGGTCAAGGTTTTTATTCATATCTAGTAATGTAGGTGGTCAACTGTATTGATCAATCCTGATCAATGCAAGTTTTATCAAAAAGTATGTAGTATCTGGGAGCGATGGCTTTTAGACCTGTCATGTCCCTCTAAACGTTATCCTCTTCCTGTCTTTGCATTTCTACTAGCAGCCAGTATACATAGATTCAATCCATCTACTTCTCGCTATTTGGGTAGTCCTACCCCTTTACCGACACCTCATTCTCTCTTTTAACGCTCCCTTCACATTATCCCGTGCACATTTGTCCAATCCAACTATTGATCTTTTCATTCATTATAGGCTTTTGTTTCCCATTAGCCTAAATAGGATAAGTAGTTCTAAGAGGGGATGCCTAGCCTCATCTATTCAGTTTCCTAAACTATTTTATTTGAATGACATCGGGATATTTTCTTCCAATATAAAATAAAGAGTGCCACATTTATTGTAAATAATCATTGAACTACTTTTGACTGAATCGTTTATGTCAATAAGGTAATGTGAAAACAAGAAGGGAGTCTTTTTATCTCATATGCTATTTCAATTGTAATTGGACCCTTTATCTCTCTTCTAGTGAAATCTATCTAACCAATGCAGAACGCAACATATTGGACTGGCATTTAGCAAATTTGGAATTCGCCAATTCGACTGAGCTTGACAATCTTTCCCTTCTTCATTGGGACCAGGATGATGCCTATGAACTGTCTGGTGATCACTGTGTCATCCAGGGCGGTTTCGGACAAATTCTTGAAGTCCTGACTACCTCATATGGCTCTCATCGAAGTTCAAATGACAATCCATGTGGACAAATTGAACTGCAGTCATTTGTAAAGGAGATTTCGGTCTCTGATACGGGTATGTTTATTGGAGATGGTTGAATGATTTTTTGTATAAAATTTATAATAGTCAATATTTGTACTGTTTTTCCAGGTGTAAAGGTTTCCTGTGTGAACAAGGCTATGAGCGAAGATGAGCTGATTTCGCATAACGCTGATATAGTGCTTTGCGCACTGCCTCTGGGTGTTCTTAAGGAATCCGTCAATATTACAAAAGCGGGGAAAAAGCTTGACAAAGCAACTTTGACGAACTTGAAAGCCCCATTATTCAACCCGCCTCTCCCACAATGGAAAACAGAGGCAATTGAAAGAGCTGGATTTGGAACGCTTAATAAGGTTGGTTTTTTCTTGTATTTTTTGGTTTGTACTTAATTTGTTCTACTTAGGCATTGCATTATGCTTGGCTATCGACCGATGGGACGCCTAATTGTTATATGACTATAGCTGGGTGTTGCTCATAAAGCCGCTTTTAGCGTTCATTTCAAGTAGCTCTTACTTTTCCTTCCAGGTTGTTCTTTTCTTTGACAAGTTCTTCTGGGATCAGAAAGAACGAGTGTTTGGTTACGTTCACGATTCGACAGACAAACGTGGCGAACTCTTTCTTTTCTGGTCCATCACAGATCGTCCTTGTTTGATTGCCCTTGTCGCTGGCAAGGCCGCCGTTGTCCAGGAAACGGAGATTGCAACTTCAGTGATTGCAAAGGGCGATTCGGATCCAGCTGCGTATCTCAGGCTGCCCATTGTTAGACGAGCCATGTCTATTCTGCGAAAAATCTTCAATCGGCCGAATAACATAATTCCTGATGTAAGTTCCTTCTCTGATATATCTGGCACTAAAGTTCCCCTTATTGTTTCATTAAGAAGTTCCTTTGATCAACAAAAGTGTTAAGTTACAAACACGATTTTGCCATGAAAAGGTTTTACTCCAAACATTTCAGTTACCAATTGGAGATGCGGCTAAAATGCCAAGATTTTGAGATGAAATCTGCATCTCTGTCAATAACACCATTAAGAAACTTAACCTGTTGACTTGAACTTGAGATTCGTTTTTAATGAAAGTGGTGGTAAATTGTCTTGATTTTCATTTGGAAGGAAGTTTCGAATTTTCTCTCAGTTTCGTGGGACTCGTTTCTCAATGAATCTCTAGTTTGTTTAATGTCATAGGAGATCTGACGTCTGAAATTGCGTGAATGTAAAGACTGATTGGTTTTATGACTCCATCCCTCTTTTCTGTTGAGTGTTTAGTTGGTGTAAGCTTATATTTAGTCATTTGTAAGCAACTGGAGCTTTTCAGCTTAGCAGAACTCGAAGTGATCTTTGAACAGTGTTTTTATTTAGAGATCGTATAAGGGGTGCCTATCTTCCAAGTTCATTTGCTCTGCGAGGATTTCGAGTTACCTTTTGCGTGCTCTGACACTTCTCCGATGTTTGTTTTGTTCTAGAATCTGAATTAATCTGAATTTTAGCCCGTTGGAGCCTATGCAACGCATTGGACATCGGATGAGTATGCACGCGGCTCCTATTCCTACGTTGCAGTTGGTTCAAGCGGTGACGACTATGACCTCCTAGCAGCACCACTTACTCAACAACCTCCTACTCTTCCCCTCAGCCCCTCTGCACAGTCCGCTATGACCCATAGTAATGATGGAACCTCCCCTAAAAATCCAAGCCGTCTCTTCTTCACTGGAGAGCATACAAATCGCAATTACCCTGCTTCTGTACAGGGCGCAGTGTTTGCTAGTCTGAGGGAGGTAGCCAGGATCATGAACACATACTGTCCTGGAGAGACACCGATTATACAACATGGATTTACATTGAGGTCTTCGTCACCACAAACTGAAGCTCTTACTCTTGTCTAGTAAAAAGATTTTTTCTATCCTTCCCTTTCTCTCTCTCTCTCTCTCTGTGTGATCCCATTTGCTTACAATTTTTGTCCCTCTCTCCCACTCCCCTTCCTCTCCTATACGTTGTAACATTAATTTGATATGCAATAGTGTAAACATGGCTGTTTGTTTTTAAAACTGTTTCATTATATTTTTGGTGCTAGTAAAATGAACGTTAGAACTTTGGAAGGTATTTGAGTTTGCGACTACATGTCCCCAAGTGGACAACGAAGCTTCAAATATGCACAAACTTTTGTAAAGTAGGAAGAAATATGTTCTATTGCAATTCACCGACAGACAATGGGGTACAATTTTAAATAGCTTAGTTAAGAATAATAGAAATTTTAATACTCATTCTGGTGTAATCATTAATCTCTTTCGTTTTGATTTGTGCATCAGCAGTTGAGAATGAGTCGAATTATTGTCTATTCTATTGTCTGATCAATGTGTGCTACAGCGGCATGAGGAACTTTTGTTGAGAGTGAGATTTGGTAATTGGAATAAGTGAAAAATAATGAAAAAAATATTCAACAATAAATAAAAAGCATGATAGAGAGAAAATTTCATACGGGATTTGAGTAAATTATATGGGGAGTAATTAGGTAAAGGGAATTTATTTCTGACTTATCACTTGATAAGAGTACAATTATCTTCTAGGTAGTAGGTGTTAATCAAGTTCTAGTGATCGGAATTGTTAAGATTTCGAAAGCAGGTTCCATAAGAGATCCAGGGGTACGTATTATCTTATTCAAATAATTACGCAGGGACATCAATGACCAGATTTGGCTGACATCACATGAAGAAGCGTTCGTCAATGAACACTTAGCCGAATAGCTTTATATTGAGCTGTCTTACCTGGCCGCCTTGGAACTGATCTATCCACTTTTACCTTTTTGTTGTTCCGCTTCATATTTTTTTCTGTCAACCGTAAACTTGCATCACCCCTTGAGAGTGCCTATGAGAATTCGTACCCGCATGTCTGCATAAAATTTGCAGGTTGAATATTAATCTCGATGTCACGTTGACCAGAAACCCAAAATTCAAAATTCGCTTTACTATGAAGCTAAATTTATGACATTCAAACCGTTTTACATTTCAATTAAACAGTTCTACCTATTCGTAATCTATAAGCCACAGATTACGTTTTCCAAAGCTAATGAGGGGATAGATAAAATTTATTTATTTATTTCAAATGGCGGGCTTTATGACACTTATCATTAGCCTTTTAGGTGACTTCGGGCTTCACAGAGGGAAGGTTCATCAAAGTAGCAGAAAGTCGAGGGGTGGGGAAGAGAAGAGCGATACACGGATGTAAAAGAGGCAGACAAACACAAAGGTAGAGAAAAAGGTAAGGTGAGTACAGTAAAGGGGTCGAATATGACAACCAGGGGGGTCGTGGTAGTTTGAAGTCAGAAGTCAACTGCCAGTTAATAGACTTTTTTGCCGTATGAGTATACGTTGCCCAGGGTGCACCACGTGGAGGT